>VWZT01008270.1:844042-889156 GCA_013397055.1 Pachycephala philippinensis | reverse complement strand
CGGGCGGCTGAGGGGCGGCGGTGGCGGCGGCGGGGGGCGGCCATGGTGTCGCCGGCGGCGCGGCTGGTGGGGCAGGGCGTGTGGGCGGCGCTGACCGGGGGCTGGTACCACGACCCGGAGCAGGGGGCCTTCACCAACAGCTGCCACCTCTATCTGTGGCTGTTCCTGCTGACGCTGCCCATGGCCCTGCACCTGGTGAGCGGGGCTGGGGGCGGGCGGGAGCCGGCGGCGGGGTGGGAGCCGTGGGCCCCGGCCCGCAGGCGGCAGCGGCGAGGGCGTGTGCGCTCAGCGGGCTGTAAACTGTCTTCTGGGAGGCTTAAATATTGGGCATTCTGGGCTTTACCTGAGGGTTTGGTGTCTAAAGGTTAACGGGGTGAATGCGCCGGCTGCGCTAGGCAGGGGCCGGACCCTGAGCCCTGCCGAAGGAGTTGGGTAGGGGTGCAGCGCTGGCCTCGGCAAGTGCTGAAGGACCGTGGGGACGTTTGGTCAAAAATCTCTTTCGGAGACAGGTGTTTTGGGTTTTTTTGAAGTTTGATCCAGCCTTACCTGCTGAGAAGGGTAAATATATGGAAAAATCCAGATACCATGCAATTAATACGCCTTGCTGAATGTCACTGGTGAATCACATGGCTTTTTTGTGACATGCAGCTCCCTTTGTGCTGAAATTTAAACTTTGCAAGTGAATAATAGCTAGAGTTTGTTTGCCGGACCTTAAAATTTATTTTCCTGAAAAGCTTGAAACTTTTGCTCTGTTTTTGTGTGTTTTCCTACTGTGTGAGAAAAGCTTAAAGTATGCTGGATCATTGAATCTATTTTGGTGTGTCCTTCAGTGATTATAGGGTAATATTGCTTCTGTTAGAAACAGTTTCCATCCATTTGGTTCCTGGAGTGACTCAACTAAATTCTCAACTAAGTTCTGTAGAAATTTTCTTTGATCGGATAAAATTTCTAAATAGGTTTCTTCACCCTGCATGCTCAGATATGGGCCTGGTTATCAAAAGCAAAGAGCATTTATGAATCCCCCTGCAATCCCAGTGGAAAGCAAATCTTGTACTTCTAAGCATGAATTGGTGCTGGATTTTGTGGCATGGATTGCAGTGAATTCCTGTAAGCATGGCTCATGGAATTAATGAACCAAGACAACAATATGCTTTCTTCTGATTGATAGGGTCTATTTCCTATGCAAACCAGCAAGAGTCTTGCATTGTAAGGTTTGCTGTCCAAGTCATATGTGTGATTAAAAAGGAAAAGAATTGAAGGCTAACTTTTTTGTCCCAGTTGATATATCTGGAAGGATATGGGTTTCCTTGTGGGAAACTTCTGAACTGAAGAAGGTTTGGGGGTTGCATGAAAGAACACTGGATTGTAGGTCAGAGCTAAGGTAAAAAAAGGCGTTTTTTTAAAGGGAAGGGGAGAAAACATAACTTATCTACTGAACTCTCTTGGGCATCATCTTTGCCTATCTAGATGGACTTGCTTTTTCTGCAGACTGACTGACTTTCTGATGAATCATCTGGTTAAATGCAGGACTTGTGTTCTTGAGCTAAGATATTGCTATGGGAATTCTTTGTCCTTGATAAGAATAATGCGTTTATTATGATGGCTGCCTGAGACTAATTATGTCCTTACACGTTTTCTTGGTTTTAAGTACCTTGTTTCTAAGGCTTTGTAAACTTTATGCAAGGCATCTATTCTTGCCACTTAGAAACTTGAACCTGCTTTTTAACTAGAGGTTTTCTCTGGTTAAGAATAAATTTTGTTTATAATATTCAGTAATGTTTGGGGTGATATTTATGTAACGTACTTGACACCAATAGTTTTGGATTCAGCTAAAGCAGTCAGTGATGTTTCTTGAAATGGCAAAATCAAAACAGATCGGAGTACTACTTTTTAAATATTTCACTCGCTTGGGATAATCTTTTGTTGAAGTCAGGAAGTCTCTGAAACAGTCTGATTTGAATCAAATGGTAAAACTCATCCATCTGTTTTTAGTTTTTTCACAGTGGCTCAGCAGAGGCATGCTGACGGTAGCATTGAGAAGCTTAAAGTATCAAGTTGTTTCTGTTGTGTGGATCGAGAATTTCTTTCTCTAGCTTATTCAGCATAGCTTACTTTGGTACTAAGGATTCCTTTATTAGCTTCCATGCCTTTGAAAATGCAGATCTATACTTCTATCACTTTCTTTCCTTTCTCATTTATCATTTAAACATTAAAAATGTGCATTGGCTATTTGGAACATCATTGCTGTTAAAATCAACTTCCGAAATTATAATGAGATCTCTTCTAACTGTGCCGTATCAACTTTCATAATATATTAAGAATTAAAGTTATCTTATTCCACCAAACAGTCCAGGATCCCTATGTGTTTTACACATGGAAATAGTGATAACTCTTTAATATTCAGCCCCTGGGCTGAATTCAGGCCCACTAAAACACCAGTGACCCAGAGATGCAACTTTGGGAACTACTTATATATAGCTTATTTTACAAGCTACGAGAGAATGTGCATCGTGTTTGGGTGAGTCCCCAAAACAACATACTGAATGTTTTTCCTGCCTTTTGTTGGACAGGGAACCCTTGAACTTGCAGGGTTGTTACTTCTTACGCACTAGATCTTCAAATCACGCTGTGATAGGAGAAGTACAACATGGCAGTATAAGGGTGTGGGCACATAAATTACTCAGAGGTAAACTGTGATAAAACTAGCAGTGTGTCAGCTGCTTCCAGTCCCACTTAGCCTTGTTTACCCCACTCTATCTATCTCTCTGTAAAAGTTAAGGATGCATGTATCTCTGCAGCAGGGAGATAGGCTACCCTGTTACGTACTATGTTTATTGTGTGGTAGGACACACACTTAGAACACAATGTACACCCCTGGAATTTTATTTGTGGCCTGCTTTCCCATGTTTTATACTGTGTGATGGACATCCCTTATTACTGATTCACCTTAATTAACATATAAAAAGGGGTCTTTGGCCCCGATGTTGTATTTCCCATGCATATCTCTGATGGTAGCAGCTGACTGCACGTTTGTTTGGTAGTTCCCTCATCTGTGTTCTGTAGCACAGGGGGACAGTGAGGCCCAGGTGCAGCACTGCCTTGCTTTAGAGCCTCAGGGGCTCAAGCAGTGGGTGGGATACATCTGGGTCTAAGCACCCTTTATCGTTCAGCCCCATGTACAGGGTGTGGTATTTTGTTCAAAGGTTACATACCTTTATGTATGTATCTCAGTCACCTCTACCTTTGTGCTACTCAAATAATGGCAGTAGACACTTGAAGGAGAATGAGGCTGGTCTGGGAGCAATTTCTGGGCAGGCAGAAGCCCCAAGTAAAGGTGCTCCATACATGGTGACGTCAACTCTGTTGCATTCGTAGTAATAAGCTGGGCCACATTTGGGATACACCAGCCTGCATTTCTGGCTGTGACCCCACGCTATTCTCGTGCAGGGTACAACAACAGAAGCTACCGAGAACAAAAAGTACATTATGGTAGAGCTTTTAATGGGGCAAGAATGAAGAAAACTAGGGTTACAGCTTCCATAGAAACCTGTGGGAAGTCATGAAGCCCGCTTTCTAATGAATTTGTATTTGTGGATATTTTTTTTCTAGCTTCTAATAAGATGTCAGCTCGACTGAAGCTTTTCCTGTCACTGGGGTGGCATGAAAAGGTCGGAGAGCTGTGTGGGTTCCTCTCATTAATGGAGGAGGTGTGCTGCTGTGACCTTGCCCAGTGGGGTGTATTCTCTTAAAGTTTGCTGAATAACTTTTTAGTTCTTTGGCTACCTTTCAACTGAGGGAATGGAGGGAGGTGGTGAATACACAGACACATGGTGTAATTATAAAACCTCATTTTCATGGAAAACCAGGCTAATGATAACTATGGTTCATCAAAAGTGACTCTGTCATCTAATTCTCAGTGGTCTATAACTTAATTCCTCCTTAGCATGGATTTGATAGCTTTCACCTATCTCTACCTGGGAATGCCAGCTGAAGTCATATGACACTTGTACCTTATGCAAGAGGCCTGATTCAGAGAATGAAGGGCTTTCCATTATTGGCTTCATCTTTCTCCTAATTCCTCATGTGGGCAGGGAGCAACCTGCTGGCTTGTGCTAGTCAGCCTGCCCCAAGATTCAGAGTATTAAAGACGCACTGACCATGTTACACGTTGGCAGTCTCCGTGTGGTGAGCGCCCCAAAACACAGCGTATCTCGGGCAGATGGGCAGGGAGACCATGGGCTGGCTCAGGGCACAGCGCCGGTAGGTCTGGTCACAAGGCAGGGATGAGGACATGCAGCACTCAGCATTTGCTAAAACTGGCCCTGTTTTCCACTCAGAAATCTAGGAGCTTCCTTTGAGTCTCTCTTGTAGCAGTGCTCTCTGCACGCATAGGCTGTGCTACTGGAAATCTATTTTTGTTGTGTCCTCTTGACATTATTCATGTAATATTTATTAAGCTTTACGAATGTCACCTATAAAGCAGTTCTTTTCTAGTGGGCCATTCTGAGTTGTTATTTAATAATGTGTGGTTGATCTGTGCCTTTTAGTGTATAGTTGAAGAGATTCCTTGGAAGGTGAACAAATCTCTCTTAAACAAGTCATTACAGATAATTGGCTGTCGCTCTTTGTGAAACCAAGCAATTTCTAACTCGTTTTGTAAAAACATTAGTCATAAACCACAAATTCTTCAACCTCAAGCCCTTCAACCTCATCTACTGAGCCTTATACCCTGAGAACATGACCTTGCAAATGGATCCTCTCTCTGGCCCCAGCTCACTAAATAACTGAAGGGTATGCTGAGAGTTGGTATTTACGCAGTACCTTGAAGTACTCTTAACAGACTTAAGCCTCAACTTGTAGAAAGTCATGCCTGTCTTATTAGGGATCGCTGGTAGTACGTACATCCTAAATAGCTCCTCCACTATTGTGCAATAGATTCTTTGTATCTGAATCAGAACAGTCATAAAAAAGGATTTGCCTGAAAATTTTCACGTGTACATCTTGATGGTTTGAAGTCCCGGTGAGCCAAAAGCAGCATCAGAATTGCAACCCAGTTGCTTGTCACAACACAGAAATGATTCAACATACTAATTTCAACATCAAGATAAATGTGGTGACTTGTTCTAAAGATGAAATGAGCATGCCTTGTTCCCTTCCCTTCACCTGTGTGGTCGATGTGATTTATTTATGAATTTGGAAAAATGATTGATTTAGTCCCAAAGTAGAGACCATTCTTAAAAATCAACTTCAGTAGACTTTTAGCAAATCCTAAGTATAGAAAACCTTTTTTGTTTTTGTTTGTTGCTTGGGGTTTTTTGTTGTTGTGCAGGAATATAGTAAAGCTCTGTTTAAAAAGTAACCGTAAAACTTGAAAAGAGATTAAACTCACTGTGAGACTGCAGCTGTGTAATGACGATACATAAGCGTGTTTGGTGACTATAATGGTAAAGACTTTGGTACTTCAATTATAACTGCAAGTGTCCATTGCTATGATTTGCCCTTTACTGTAAGGAAGTATTTGTATATAAAAAAGTTGTTAGTATGTCAGGTCTGTGAAAGAACTTTACAGACTGTAGTTGAACTGTAATTAATTTTAATGACTGAGAACTATGGTGCTCATCACAGATCAGCAAACAGATCACAGTCAGCTGCAAATTAACAATTATGTACTTTAGAAAAAGAATTCAAAGAGGTTGTGTCATAGTTTAACCCCAGCTGGCAACTAAGCACCACATAGCCAATCACTCACTCCTCCAGCCTCAGCCAGGACAGGATGCCTCTCCAACTGTGTTTTTATTAATTTGTTTTCACTAGTCCTGACTAATTATTTAAAATTCCTCAGTGGTTAAGGTATTTGGGAACATGTTGTGAGGCATTAGAAGACGGACATCAAACTACAGCATTTTACTATTGAGTCATAACTGACATACAGGGTAAGATGACAGAATTTTTTGAAAGGCTTCCTGTTTGTAGATAACCAATGTTTCATTCTGTGTCTGTGTTTTTATGAATTCATAGTTTAGGAAAGGCTGCAGCTGCATTAACATGAGAATGCAGTATTTTAAAAAGCTTTATAATGTTTCTCTGTGGTGAGATTTTGCTGATTTTGATAATAAATAATATCCACAGTTAATAAAAAGAAGAATAGATCTTGTGAAATGATTCGAAACTTGAAGAAACCCTTAAACGTTTTCTGTGGGCAGAACTCAATATATATATTGTATTTTAAAATTTTAGCGGCATCTTATCAAAACAAACTGTTAATCATTGTGTCTTCATTATTTCTTTCTGTAGGCTTTTCCAGCAAATGCAGTGACAGTTTTTGTGTACTGCAGCTCGGTGACAGTGTTCTTCACGGTGATAAAGGTGATCAGCTACCGTTTGCACCTTATGTTCGATAAAGGAGAAGTAATTCAACAAAAGCTCTCAAGGAAAAATGGAAGGCAATGTAAAGATACAGAGGTTCAAAAAGGAGAAGCGGTTCAGTCCTCAAATTGTAGGTAAGGTTTTCATTGCATTGCTGGCACATTATGTAAAATGGGTGAGTTTGCACCATGGTCCTGCGTAGCAGAAATGTCTATTGAGTGCAAGAAAACTCCTTACAGTTGTATGAAGAATGAGACTTTTAAAAACCTGCTTAGTGCTTTTATACTGGGTAGCTGAAACATTCTTGTGGTGAAACAGGCCGAGCTGCACCTGATTCAGAGCAGCAGCTGCACCTGATTCAGGCAGCAGCTGGGCACCATGAAGGTGGTGGAGGAGATATGTACTGGAGGTGCTAACAGATCCTGAAGAAAACCTGGAAGAAGTTTTCTGGGGAAGCCTTGAAAGCTTGGTCTTTCCTCTTCCTACTGTGCTTACTTGCTGGGAAGAGGCAAGCAAGTGGCACTCACCTGTTGGCAAAGAAAATGCTTTAATATCATGGCTTTGGAAGCCTGACCTCGTGTTGCCTTTGTGTGCTTGTAGCAACTTCCCTCTCAGATCACACCTAGATGCGTAAGTTACTTTTCCCCCTTATGTTTTATTGTGACTGCTTATGATGCTTCTGTGGTCCTTTTCATGAGGAAAGCTAGTACTTTTGTTTCTCAGGGGTATTTGGGAGGTAGTTGTAGCTTCTCTACTGAGGAGCCAAGCACTATTAGTCTTTGCTGCATATATTCAAGAAGGCTGCTTCCAGGCTGTGATGATATTAAAGGTAAAGACAGTAGTGGGATAAAGATTAGTACTGACATTTTTCAGATTTGTGTATTGGTAGAATGTTCCACTATACACTCTTGGGAGTAAACGGAGACCTTTCCTGCTGGTTTTTCAAGCTTGAGTCATACAAACAAATAAAGCTGGCAAGTGGCTTTCAGTGATCCCAAGTGTTATGACAGATGTGAAAAATGGTGAAATAAGGTACATCCAGAAGTGACAGAAGCGTAGAAATACCCAAAGCAAGCTTTAAATTTGTTAAAACTACCAGTCAAGCTTCAACAGAGAGTTCTGTATAAAAGAACTTACTTAGGGTATTTTTTGGTGCATTTGCAGTTACTACTGCTAGTTCTGTGCCAGCTAAGTAGTATCAAGATAGTTTGTGTTCCTCTGTGCTACTGTTCTTCCCTGTCTTTACACATGCACATCTGGCAGTGATGTTGCTGGGAGAGTCAAGGTCTGCCTGCATCGAGACTCTTCTCAGAAATGCCTCTGTGTGTCACTAACCGTTCAACATTTTTGTTTTAGATGGGGTTATGCCTTTCAGACTGTTTTGGCTGAGAAGTAAAGGTAGAATAACTTAAAAGTTGCATGTTAAATCACATGACTATTCCTCCCAGGTTGATTTGTGTATGCACAACAATCCATTATTTAGTACTCAGTCAGAAAATAAAGAACTTAATAATATTTTGACTAGATGGATAACAGAATTTTTTAAACAGACTTTGGTAGTTGGCAGGTTGGTTGAACAAGTTTTTGAAGCTAGTTAACTACAAAAAAAGTATTGTGGAAAGAAGATTGAGACCCCCTCAGAAAAATAATTTTATAGCTTATATACAGCTTTAGAGTTTTAAAAATAAGTTTTTGGTGAAAAAAACAACCCCATGAACAAATAGAAAAGCCCAGCCTCATGCTTTTTGACATTTCATTGTGATGTTTTTCTGGGGTTGTTTGTTTGTTTTTAAAACTGATTTTTTGTTGTGCTATACCTGAGAAAGAGAATATTTGTAGGTTCTTGATAGTAAACCTTGTCCAAAAATACCTGCTTATAGCTATGGAAAAGCTAGTAGAAAATATGTGTAAAAGGAGTTATTGGATAGTTTAGTGTGTCCACAAAGGAGCTGATCAATAAATTGCCTTACAATATATGAAGTTAGTAATGGCTGTATTGGTTTGCCTAGATCAGAGCAAAAATTTTTTTTGTGGTCTAATGATTATATTAGTGTTCTCTGTCTTGCATTTCAAATAGTTGTTTTATGGGAGGTTTCCAAATAAACAGGCAGTTAGATAAGCCTTATGTACACAAAGACTTACAAAGCAAAAATTATGAAAGGAATAGCATTTGATTGTCATATGTCTAAGGAAAAGCCCCAAACAGCCTTTTGTGCCAGTAAATCTGTGTGTTTCAGGCAGGCTAAATGGCATTTTATACACATAGGGAGGTTGAAAAGATGTCATTGTATTTCTCACAGCTCTACTTCTGAAGACACCATAATCATTTTAGATTGAGGGGTTTTTATTCTTTTATTTTTATCAAGTTGTCTTGGTGAGGAAGGAAATGCAGAAAAGCATTACAGTATTTTTACAGCCCTGTGCTTTCATCACTGGAGGGCAAAGAAGTGCTGTTACTTCATTGTGCTGTGCTACTTCTTCCCATTTTGTTCTTATTCTTCAACTGCTTCCCAAAACTCACTGTGATGCCCTGTGGTAGGAAGCATTTCTTTATCTTTCATTTGCTTCCCGTTCAGCAATAACTCGGGGGATCATGCCGTCGGTGAGACCAGCCAAAATGACTCTACCCAAACAATTCCTGACAGTTCCAGAGCGCAGGCTCCGCACTCGCAGGACTCCCCTGGAGCAGCGGTTAGTATCTGCACTTCTCCAGCAGTGTCCTCACCCCGTGCAGTCACAGCTCACCACACAGTTTTGTGTTGCCGGGTACTGATTGCTTGTAACATAGGTCTGCTCCAAGGAGGAAGGGTCATCCCATGCATTCCGTGGGTATAGCACTGCTGCCAGTCAGCTTTGTCCTAAAGGTTTGGCTTTGCAGAGCTGAAACTGTCATACATAATGCTGCGTTTCTTAGGAGGGCTCTCTGTGCTCTATAGACAGCAAGTGGCCTTTGTAAGTCTTGCCAAGAGCAACTAGTTTTTGTGGCTGCTTTGAGAGAAGGGAGAGGCTAATGCAATCACCATTATTTTGTTGCCTCTGAAGGGATCAGCTCCTGGAGCATTAATAATTTGGTTTTGTGTAAGTAGACTTATGCTTATAAAATGAACCAAAAACATCTCTTGAGTATTTAAAGGAAGCATAAAAGCCATTTAAATCTAGATGTCTACAGGAGGTTAAAAGTACATGTATGTGCACTCAATGCCATTGGCCGTGCTTAATAAATCAGAGGTATATGAAATGATGAAGGTGGTGTATGTAAATGTTAATAAAGAAAAAAATAGGAAACACTCACAATAAATTGAAGAAATTTTCAAAAAATTAAGAAACAGAGTAACACTGTCTGTGTAATCTTAAGCTACTCCCCTTGCATACTGTGATAACATCTTTAATTATGTGATGCCATGCTATTTTTTTCTACAGGACTCCTGCCTCAGTCAGTGCAGAGGATGGTTAGTGATTTCTGAATAAGTGGCTATTTGATACTTCATTCTGTCTTCATATTCCTCCACGCCCACCCTTTATCCCTATTTACTACAAATTATTCAAATCCTGGTCTGAATCAGAACTATTTCTTCATTTCCTGGAGTGTTTTTACCTTTTTGTAGCATCTGTATGATTCACAGACATTAATAGTTCTTTTGGTTTGTTTTTTTTTTTTTTTTTTATGAGGTAAAATATTTTTCACCTTGTTTCTGTCCTAATCTCCAGTATTCTGGTATTTGTCCATTCTGCAAACCTATGTCTTCCTGGGATCTCATCCTAGTCTCCCACTTCCAAACATGTAGGTTGGGTCTTGTCAAACCAAGTCTCCTGTTCTTGCTGCCATGAAATTTTAGAAAATAATAATTATTTCCTCTTGGTTTTGGTGCCTGTCAGTCAGAAAAGAGCCACAGACATTTTTTTCAATGTCTTGTTCTTAATTATGTGCTTAGGCTGTTGAATGTAAACTCCTGAAGTATTCCTCTGGGGTATGGTGTTTAGTTTTGAGCTCCCCAGTGAGTTCCCGTGCACCCTGACCTGCCGATGATAATCCAGCAGAGGCCACCAAGGTGATTGAGGAACATGAAATGTGAGGACAGGCAGAGAGGGATGTTGTAGCCCTTGTAAGGCTAACATCTTTTGTAAGAGAAGAAGAGCTTACTGCTGTCTTCAGCTTTCTAATAGTGAGATATGCAGCAGACTGAGCACTCACTTCTCAGAGGTGCCTAGTGACAGGATAAGAAACAGTTGCAGCCATGGAAATCTACAGTTAAATCAATTACATTTAATGTCTTTTGTGTGGGGTTGTTTTGTTTGTTTGGTGGTTGGTTTTGGTTTTCTTTTTCCCCCTACCAAGTGAGTGGTCAAATACTGGAAGAGGTTTTCCAGAGAAGTTGTGAAATCTCCTTCTTTGGAGATTTTCAAAACTCTGTTGGAGATGGCCCTGAGCAACCTGCTCAAACTGTACCTGCCTTGAGTGTGTGTGTATGGCAGAGGGGATTTGGACTAAATGACCTTCAAAGCTTTCTTGGAATCTAAATGATTCTGTATTAATTTAATGTCTCTGTCCTCTAGTTTTCCATTGAGAAATACTTTTCATTCTAGTGCTTTGGAAACACATAGCTGGAAAAGTGGAACAGATGAACACATTCCATTCCTTAATGATTAAAAAAAAATGTATCTGGATTAGGCACTGCAAACTTTTTTTTTAAAAATAAACATCTTGCTTTTCTTTCTGCTCCCCAAACATCACACACAATTGCAGTGATGCAATTTGGAGCATGACTGTTCTATAACCATCTCCCTCACCCACCCCTTGCATTTTGTGCAAGGTACATGTTCAAATTTCAGTGATGTTAAGCAGCTTACCAATGCTGTAATTAACCTTTGATTAGATAGCTATTGATAGCTACATTGATAGATGGCTTTTTTCCCAACAGAATTTAATAAATGACCATGTTAATCTTGTGTGTTTCTTTTCATTTTTTTAGGACCTGCCAACACGGGAAACTATCGAAGATCTTAGAGGTATTTTAAAGGCTTTATAAATCCCCTTAAACTGTTGTTTAATCATTGCTTGGCACAAAAAGTAATGGCACAGAGGACCCCATGGCAGGTTCTGTTGTGCCTCCTACTAGGATCTGAGTTGAAGAGCCAGAACTAAATTTCAAGGGTATTCTAACAGACTAAGCTTTCTCAGCTGTCAGCCAAGCTGTTTGGGATGCAACCTTTTGAGGGGTGTGCAAATAGCTCTCCCCATTTTGATACAGGGAGATGAAAGAGCCTTGTCCCACATTCTTGGGAAGCTCTGTGCTTCTGTAAAGCATTAAACTAGGAACCTAACACTTGGATTGTATCTTAGAGCCTTTAAACATCTGACTGTGGACTTATGTTGTGATTGTCAGTCATTAGCTCTGTATTGTATATTGCCTACACTTTCAGTGCTTGAGGTATCTTAATATATAAAATGTTTTTTCCTTTTTGTAAAGGCTGATCACCATATCCTATGTGACCATTTCAGAATTGCAGAAAGCGATTTAGCAAACCTGCAGCATTGGCTTATTCTTTCTTTAATCTCTCCCTAAGTGGGGATAGTTCTATAAAACATTTTGATTTTGAAACTAGCTGTTTCTTCAGCTATTTTGATTATTTAAATAGGCATGCTGCTACACTTGTCCAGACTTAGAAGGGCTCTATCTTGCTTTTGTAGTATTTCATATGTAGCTAACAAAAAAACCTCCGTGCTTTGGAACTGTTTTAATCAGCTACATCATCTGTGCTTCCTTTGCTCTGCTCTGGATCAGATTTTGTTGGCTAAAGATCATACTTTAATAATGCTTAATGTTCATGTTTGTGAGACCTAATGCCCAAATGTTTTTCCTTAGGTGTTACGGTACTGGAAGACCAGGCTACACCACCAGTTTCATCTACCTCACCCTGTATCAAAGCAGATATATTACCTGTTTCTACAACCTCTGGTTCAGGTGCCACTACATCAGCAATAGCAACAAAACCAGCTGCAATGGAAACATTTCCTGGTGATGGAGTAAATGAAAAAGGAGTGAATGGACAGCCTTGTGGACACCATGGATCCCAAGATATTCTTGTGGACAGAGACGTAGCTAAAAACTTCTCCAATATTTCTTCATCACAAGGTGATATTTTAAGGACTGGAGTTTCTCCAGAGCCATGGGACAGTGAAAATTCAGTTATTTCAGACCATTTAAGTAATCCTAAAAGCTACAAAAGAGAAAAATTTCCAGATGGATCACCACAGACAGGCTTTACCAGTAACTGTCCACAGTGCAATGCCATTGCAACCAAAGAGCACGAGCACATGGAAAGTTCTTGCCTTGCTGGTAATAGCCATGAGGACCTTGATTGCTCAGACAGTGAGACTGCTGTTGCAGTTGTGGACAATTCTCTTCCTGGAGACCAGCTGTGTGAGCCTATTAAAATTGTCATCACAATGAGCACTACCCCAAACACCACCCTCAGTGACCTGCCGGGCTCTGTCCACTTACAGGCCCTGGAAAGTGAGAGAACAAGCTCAGCCCTTGACTCTGGTGTAGTTAGAGCAGGCTGGTCAAGTCAGCAAACTAATGAACAGCTCAGAATCCCTGTTATCACGTTTGACTTGTCTGATGACAGTAAAGCTAAGCCTTGCTCAGAAGTTAGTGAAAGTGACAGAACTCCAGAAATGTTGAGGGCAGAGCTGTCATCCAACCAATGCTCTGGCTATGAATCGGGTGATGCAGTAAAGGAGCACAGCAACCCAGCAAATACACCTCTAGAAACTAACACTTGTTCAGATCCAAATCAGGAAAATGCTTTGGAGAATGTCCAGACTGTGGATTTAAGTTCTAAGGAAGACCTGCATAACCTAGACCCGCAGTCCTGTAGAACTGCTCATGAAAAGAGGCACATGCGGGTGTTGAGTGTTGACAGCGGGACAGATGTGCTTTTAAGTAAGAATTTCATGGAGGTATCTGACAAAGAAAAGACCTTACCAACCTCTAAATCAGATCTAGAAGCTAAAGAAGGACAGATGCCCAATGAATCTAACTTTCTAGAATTTGTCTCCCTCTTGGAATCCATTAATACCTCAAAGATGAAGACATCTAATCAATCCACTGTCAAAATGGAGACGACAAAGGAAAATGGCCTTGTTGGAGGTATTATGCATGGCTTACAATTCTTTTGGAATAAAGATATTATGAAGAGTTTGATTACTTATAGCAGCTTAGCTGGATATCTGCAGTAAGACAAATACCCAGAGGAAGACTGGTTTTGCTAATAGGGCCATAAGAGGGCTGGACTCGGTGTGACAAAGTGGTTTAGCGAAAGTGTGTGATAGTGTCAGCTGCAGTTTTTAGATATTTTTATCTTCTTGGAAGAAAACTATTTTTCTTCCTCTAGGAAACCTAGTGATGAGCTTAGGTGTCTGTTCTGAATCTAGTATTCCGTACTAAAACAGTGTGCCTGGATTGTTGAAATACCAAAAGTACCTTGCAAAAATGTGTATAGCTATAGCATTGCACCTGCTCTTGCACATCTTACCAGGTGCATGTTGAGGAGTCTTCTGTGTGCCTCTAAGTATGAAAGCTGGAATTGTCACTGGAGGTGGGTCAACTTTTGGCTAACACATGTGTGTACATATACATATATTTCTAAATTTCCTGGATGGTTGTGGGCTGGCTTATAATTTAAAAAAAAAGGAAAAATCATGTATTTGTTCTCAGTAGAGAAAAACCCTCAAGAGTTTTGATTTTCAGTCACTTAAAATATTTGCATTTTAAGGAAGAAAGTTTGGTGGCTCTTTTTGGTGAAAGCCCCCAGTATTTTAATGAAAAAGTAATAAATTTCCATGCCAGTTTCCATTTAACCAAGAGGGCTTTTATTTAAAACAAAATAAATTAGCTAATTTAAAAACCTATATGCAGTACAATTTATAAGTCTTGTAGAGAAATACCTGGTTTTAATCAGCATTCTCATTGCTGTCTCTGAACTCTGTGACCCTTTTCTGTTGGGAAGGACTGTTGTTTGTAGTGTCTCTAGCAGCCCTCTAGGGAAAATTAGCAGGGCCATTTAATGAGGATGTGAGATATGGTGCAGTGAAGGCAGATGCAATCTGTTATTTCCCCAAGTGGTCAGCACAATTGGTTTAGAAGATCTGAGACAAAGTGAAGTAAGACAACCTGTATCTTCCCCTCCTCCAAAATATTTGTTTTACCTTAGATCCTGTAATAAGCTGTTTTAAGAAAGCCTAAGGGGATGCAGTCTCAATACTTAGTTTGCATGGAAGGTAAGGAACCTGATGGTATACTAGAAGAACAGCTTGGCACTCCTGTTTTGCCTCCTCCCTGTTCCACTAGCTCATTCCTGCAAAAACCTTCCATTACATGAAAAATGCCCAACTGACTTAAAAGCTTTTTGAAAAACTATCGTGAAATATGTACTTTTATCTTGTTTAAAGAAATAAGTAGATTTATCTTCTCAGTGTGTCATTTTCTTTTAGATACCATTTACCTTTCACTCTTTCTTCAAGTCTGTCCTATCCAATGTATTACACCCCTATCTCATTCCATCTTTCACCTGGTTCCATTTTTTCTTCCGCTTTTTCTAGTTCTCTGCCTTTCCTTCCTCAGTCATCCCTTCTCAATTTAGGCACTCCCCTCCTCTGCCACCTCCTTATTTGTCTTCCTCTTCATATTGGTACTCTGTTTTCTTTCCTTCTGTTCTTCCTAGCAATCCACACTGTTGCTGTTTGAGGCTTTCCCACTCTCTTGAGCCCACCTGAAGCTGTTGCCTCCCCACAGCTTGCATTCACTTCTCCCGTACTTACCCTCCTATCCATTCCTTTGTCAATTTTTGCTCTTCCTAGATTAGCTGCCTCTCTTCTGATGTATCTTACCCATCTTTCCCGCCTTCTCAGACTGTTTATTCTTCAGTGCAGTTTCTGTCCCTCTCTATCGAGCTTATCAGCCTGCCCAGCTGGCTCCAGTCTATGCTCTGGTTGCCCAAGACAAGTGCTGAGCAAGCCCAGCTTCTCACCTGAGCCTGCTGAGCCCTGCTGGATTCCTGGGGTGCAGAGTCACCTTCCTGCAGAACAGCACGCAGCAACATGAGGGGTGCAGCAAGCAGATTGTGATTTTTGCTGTTCCTCAACCATAAAAATGAGCATTTACACAAAAACTGTACTTCTGAGTGATGTGACTTAGCTGGAAAAGAGAATTTCAGAGGTAAATTTAAATGAAAATTAAAAAAGAGAGAGTGCAGCTAATCTGGAAAGGCGTTTCAGACAAGTACCCTCAGATAATATGAGCAGGGAAGGTTGCTGCATAAAAGAAAGCAATGGATGATCAGATCAGTCAGACTCAGATTCCATAGTGACAAAAAAATCCCCCCCAAAACTTACTAATGCGTTATTGTGCTTTAGATCTGGCAAACAAGTTTCTTCTTATACAAGATCACGAGGAGACAGAAGAATTCTGCTGTTCCCTCAAACCAAGCTCTTATTTACCAACTTGAACTGAATTTCATAGAATCACAGAATGGTTTTGTTTGGAAGAGACCTTAAAGATCATCTAGTTCCAAACCCCTGTCATGGACACCTTCCACTAGACCAGGCTGCTCAAAGCCCCATCCAACCTGGCCTTGAACACTGCTGGTGATGGGACATCCACAGCTTCTCTGGGCAACCTGTTTTTGTGCCTCACCACCCTCACAGTAAAGAATTTCTTCCTAAATCTTCCTATTTCTAATTTCTTAAGTCTGTACTTTTGTGACACAGTGAAGTTGAGCTGCATACATGTGTAATTAAGTGTCTTTGTTTCCAATATGGGCTCAGCAAGTGTCACCCTTAAATAGAAGGGGGACAACTGGAAAGGGAGTGCCCTGCAGGAGCAGGGATGGCAGCTGTGGATTCTGCACCTTGAATTGGTGCTGTGGGAGAAAGGAGATTCAATCTGAACTCCTTGAGCTTGGGAGAGGTAATTCAAAGGCAGTTATTTTTAAGAGCAAGTAGGCTTTGTTTTCTAGCCTAGTCAGAACGTGCTGTTTGCTAAAATAAATTACTGTCATTACTGGCAGCTTCCCCACAGCAAGACTGAATTTTAGGAATGAGAAAGCCTTTAATTTGTTTACAGCCTTGCAATTGCAAATATGCTTTAACAATATAGCATCTTGGAACAGATCTGAATAAACATTATTCCCACATTGGAGTGGTTGTTAAGAAGAGAGTGTGTGTGTGGCAGGGGGGGAATACAGAGTCAAGCTATGCACCAGTTGTTTTGAGGGAGGAGGTTGGTTCTGTTTGGTTTTTGTTCTTTTAACCTTGCAAACCATCTAATTGGCAGAAGTTAGCAATAGATGCCTGGTCCAAACGAGCATGAAATGCACCCCAGAAAGGCTTTTATTAGGCAATGTGAGAAACTTGACAAATTCCTGGAAAGCTGGATATTCAGAGCTGTGCAAAAGAAAGCTGATATTTGCATAATTTGTGGAAGGTGGGGAAATGTGCTCATTAGAACAGTCTGGCAAGTGAGTGAATGTCGTGGATGGGTCTTTGTTATGGGTGGTCCCTCGCAGAACTTGTGTGTTCTGTGGAAATAAACAGTTATCATCCTGACCACATAAGCCTTTGCCAATAGACAGCTTGGTAAAATGCAGTATGACAAAATTAAAGCCTTGCTTTACACTACTAAGGGTGCCAGATTTAACCTGTTAAAATACAGGATATAAAAGCTCTGAGAGCTGTTCTATAGCCACTCCACCTCTTCTAGATTGTGAGAAAATACCACTGACACTGTTGCTAAAACTGACTTTCAGACCAGTGTCCTTTCAGTTTTGAATCACACTTGTACCACCCATGTGATGAAAGTGTGTTGTAGGGCGATAGCAAATTTTTTTCAGTCTTTGAGAAGTGTAAGGAAATCTGGGTTTATTGGCTACTTTGGGTCCCTCTGATGTGTCTTAAATCAAGTAAGAGCAGTTGTGCATCTGACTTATGCAGGACAAAACCTCCTGTATGTCCCCTTTGGCACAGCTGGCTTGTAATCTAGGACAGGCAGTATTATCACCCAGGGAGCAAAGCCTGCCATGGGAGTGGTGGGGACTGGTGAGGGAGAAACTAAACCAGGGCTGCATGGCCTGAATTTAGATGTTTTTCAGACTCTTTTTATAAAAGGTACTCATCATTCTGGGCAGTGCACAAACCACAACCTCGAGTGAGTTGTTCTGGATCCTAAGCAATTACCCTTCTCCTATAAAAAACTAAAATGCACTCCTGGGGGTATTTTTAGACTCTTTTTTTTTTTTTGTTTTTCCCTTGCATGTGAGAAAGAGGACTATCACATGCCATATAGTCATGGGGAAGAAGGATCTTGTGCATTGAGTCACTGGTGCAGTTGGCAGTCGTAATGGGAAGTGTCAGCAGGTGATTTTGCCAGCAGGTGGGTAGCACCTAGGAAATAAAGCCCCGCCTGTTGCTAGCTCATCTCTGAGCAGCTGTGTATCATCCCTAACTCTTGTACCAGAGAGGGACTGCACCGCATGTGGTGCCCCTCTTTGGATGTGGAGGAACTGGTGTGCAGAACTCAGTTCTCTAAATCTGGTGCTCAATGGATAAGGCTTGACAGGCTGAAATTTTATGATGAGGTGGTAGTATGTGTGATGACAAGTCTGACATCTGCAAAGAAAATACGAGGTTATTTCAGAGGTCTGTATTCTCATGTAATTGGTAGGTGTAATGATTGGGCTACTTATTCCTAGCTGTGCTGCTGACAGAGGAGATTGTTTTGAGCAAGTCACTTCCTGTAGCCGGTACAATGCCTGTTGCTAGTTTTTCCTGTTGCTTCAGGATTAATGTGGTTATCCTCGTTAATGGGTAATGCCATGTGCTTCTTCAGTGTCCATGCTGAACTCTTGTAGCAATTCTTGGACAGTGTGGTATTCCCTGGGCACTCCCATTGTTTGGTGGATGACCAGCTTAAATGTCAGTTGTTTTTTTTAATGTATTTGTGGCATAATAGAAAAATTTGGGTTGAGAATAAGGTACATAAGGTAGATGTTTCTGCTAAAGCAGTTGGTGAAGAAAGGATTAGGAATGTCCTTAGGATTTATATTCCACACGTATGAATGGCAAAGTTCACAGCTTGTAGGACTTTTGTTCCATGCTGGTACTAACAAAAGCATAGAGCGATTTGAAATCAATTCTCTGTGGCTGAACAGGCAACAAATATATTTTAAAGTGAAAATTTCTATTTTGGAGCATAATGTTGTTGAAGAAAGTGGATTCTGTAGCAAAGCAATTAATGAACAGAAGAGAGACAGACTTAATTAGCTTAATTCTGCTTGCCCAGATTTCAAACCAGATGGTGTTTGAGATTATGACAGCAGTGGCATTTTATCTTACAGGAGTGAGTTGTGAAGGTTGGGATAGGGATGTGTAAGTAAAAGATGAGGAAGAAGGTTTGGAAGACTCTGGTAAGAGGCAACAAATAGTAAAAATGTTTTGGAGAAAAGTTACAGAGCAAAAAAAATTCGTTCTAATTACCTAATAATAAGGCAACTTTAAGGTTGAGGTACACTGATAGTTGGTTATTGTGATTACTGNGCCTTGAACACCTCCAGGAATGAGGCATCCATAACTTCTCAGGGCAAGCTGTACCAGTTCCTCACCACCCTCACACTGAAGAATTTCTTTCAAATATCCAATCTAAAACCTGCCTTCTTTCAGTTTAAAGACATTCCTCCTTGTTCTATCATTACACACTCTTGTAAAAAGTCCCTCTTCAGATTTCTTGTGGTCTCTCTTCAGGTACTGAAAGGCTGCAATTAGGTCTCCCTGGAGCCTTCTCTAGGCTGCAATCTCAGCCAACTCTCTCCCCCTTTCCTCGCAGGAGAGAGCTTCCATCCCTCTGATCATCCTGGTAGCCCTCCTCTGGACTCACTGTATTTACATATGTACAAAGGCTGTTCCATTTCAACTGTAAAATAGTTTTCAGCCTCTTCCTAGAGGAGAACATTAGTTTGTCTATAAGGAAGATTTGGGATGCTTAAAATCTGTTCTATAAGTAAAAAAGTTACATGGCAAAAGAAATTATGGTACTGTAACTGCTTTTAAATTAGGAGCTCATTTGTCAGCACTGGGATGGTATACTTGTAAGTAATGTTGCTATCCTGTTAAAAGTCTTTGGTGCAGAAAAAAATGTTTACATGAAGTGTTTTATGTATGGGACATACAAGAATTGTTCTTCTTGGTAAGTATTTTACCATAACTTAAGGTTGTGTTTTGTGCTCTATCAAAATATGAAAATGGTGTACAGACTAAAACTTGGTTGTTTGTGCAGGACTCTTCTGAATCACCCTGCCCCAGGACTGATTTAGCCATGAGTCCTGATAGTTACACCTCACATGTCTGAGTCATGTGGCATATAATTTCCAGATGAATTATGGTGGTTATTGCAGAGCCTAGGTCTGATCTTGATACTACCGTGAGCCCAGCTGTGTATGCACTGGACACGTGTGGAGCAGTGGATAAAGGTAAATGGCACAGGGAAAAGTGCAAGTACACTGCCATGTTGTCCTTTTTAGTCTGCTCTTGCAATTGGAAAAGGTTTTTCCTAGTATTTGAGCTTTGCCAGCACTATTTCCAGGCAGGGAGCGTTTGGTGACGTAGAGCTGATTGCGTACTCTAGCGGGACACTCCTAGTCTAGACACCTCTATCTTCATTTAAATACTGAAGGTGTAAGTCACCTGGAAGAAGATGAGTAATAATCTTGAGAACCAGTCACAAAGCCATCATGACCCACCTTTCCAGTGCTGGAAGTACTCATCCATCATGGTGTTGTCTGATTGTCATATAAAGCCTGTATGAAGCAGTATGTTTAGGTTTTTGTTGTTATGACTCTTTACCACAGCAGGAAAAAGAAGTCTGCAAGGCTTGTGGTTTGGAATGGAAAAGAGAGAAACGTTTTCTGAAACCACTAGATAATCAAATTTAAAAAATCTTTTTAATTGCTCCAGCCCTAAAGCTAGTTTGGGGCACTATGGGACCAATTAGGTTATTAAAACCACAGTTTCTGATCTCTATCAATTATTCTTACAGCTTGAACAGCCCAAGCCTTTAGAAAGGTCATTTTGATTAGGTATCTGTGGCTCCATCACCACCCACAGGTATGGTTACATCATTAAGGGGATGCTTCAGTAATGACACAGTTTCTGCTTAAGCTGGAGTTTAAATCTTTAACTAGGAAAGGAAAAAAAAGTCTGTTCCCCTAACTGCTTTGTTTTTCCTCCAAAAGAAAATAAAATAGATCTTGAAGACCTATTGAATTTTGCCTCCATGCACAGCACATACAAAATATTTCCCTATACCAGACTTGTGCCCATTTAGTTGTATTTATAGCACAGGCTTTAGGGTGTGAGGGGGCTTTGTCCTGTGAATTAAAATCGATGTGGAGATGTTTTAGCTCATGAAGGTAGGTTTGTTTGTAGAAGTCATGTGTTGGTAGGTCAGCTGATACAGTTGGAGGAAAACGAGACAGATGATATGAAAGGTCTGCATATGCAAAAGCTTGTTTACTTTTTTCAGTTTTATCAGTTGACCTTATAAAAGGTAAAACATCTCTTTAGAAGCCTTCATTCTGTTTTGTCCTTAGACCAACTTAGATATGATACCACTGTTTCTTGACTGGTGATTCTTGCAGGTTAGGATGGTAATTATATTGGTGAGAAATATGGCTTAAGATACGGAATTTTGAGTGGGGCGAAATTTCTGTGTTTTTTTGCTTGATCTAAGGTGTTTAAACAGCAGGTATTTCAAGAAATCTGGTAAGTATGTTCCAATACACTTTGCTTAATGCAAAAAGCTACAGGACTTACTGAGGCACCTCCAACAAGCACCACAAAAACCCCTTTTTTCCATTTAAAGCATTTAATTGCACAACTGCACAGGGTGCTGATGAAATCACTGTCTTAGTTGCACTTTAAAACTCTAACAGATAATTTTTTTGGTTTGTAAAAAAAGCACGGTTGAAAAATGTTTCACTATTCACCATGAATATGCTGTACACATGTATATATATATAAATAAATGACATGCATGTATAGAGAAGTAATATAAATATAATTGGTACTCAAAGTAGTAGAAATTGGTCAAATACTTTATGTGTATTTTTAAATCTACAGTTCTGTATTTTCCAAGCATAGGATAATCTGCTGTGAAATTGTTTTGCCAGTTTGTCCTTTGTCCTGCACCAGGTGTGTGGCCAGTGGGGAAGACGGATTAGGCAGCTATCTGCTTTCCTATCCAAGAGATCTGTTTCCTCTGAAGGTGCTGCTTTCCCTTTTGTAAAAAGGGAATGGGCCAGTGCTTCTGCTTTTCCACTGCTAGCCCACACAGCTTGGGAACAAATTACAGCCCCCAGGGAAGTAGCCTCTTACCATTCTAGATGAGGAACAGATTGCTTCCCTCTGAAACAATAGGAGAAGCAAAGCAGAAGTTCTCTCTTGTTTGTCTTCTGCTTCACACAGTGTGTTCTTGAAACAGCCCATTCACGAGAGTTAGCGTACCTCCTCATCCAGATTTATGGTTGTATTGTTTTAAGTAATGGTAGTGTGCATAAAACTAGCAAATACTGCAGTGTTTTAGATTTTCATTTTTAGATGCTCTTGTTCAGTAGTTAATGAACAAAACTCTTGAAAGTCATCGGTGGAGAGTGGCTCCACTTCACTGCCCTGTTTTCCAGATAGCCAGATGACGGAGAGAAAAGAAGAAATGGTGGGAACAGAAAAGCACTGTGAGCAACTTCCTAAACAGGAAAGATCAGATGTACAAAGCCAAGATCGTGCTAGTACTAGTCCGGTGCTACCAGAGTCTGCCAAATTTGCAGCACTGTAAGGCCAGTTTACTTTACAATTTTGTACTTCAAAGATATGATGTAAGCTGTTTTGTTTCACTGAGTAGAAATGACATAAACTTTTAATTAACCTCTCTTTCTTTTTGTTTTATTGAGAACAAGAAAAAAGTTCCTCATAGTAGTTTTGAAACATTTTTGTGTCAAGTTACCAGGGCAGCAGGCAAAGGCAGATAATCTACCGGGTAACTTCTCAGCAAGACAGTTCTGTCTTGCAAGTAATAAGTGGACCTGAGGCGTCTGTGCAAGATGAGCTCTCCGTGGATGCAATGCACGTGTTCATAGATGAAAATGGTGAGTTTATCTAGCTGGGATAATTGCTGTGCATGAGGAAATTTCTAAACACTTCAGATGTCCTGGAAGGATATTTCTCCGTCTGTTACTAGTTGCATGTTCTTCTGTGTGTGTGAAAGAAAAGGGCTTAGTAGTTTAAAGTCAGATGAGCCATAAAGAGTTTTCCAAATCCACCAGTGACCATCACAGACCTGAACCTTACACAGTGCCTGAAGATTATCTTCCAAACATCCTTCTCAAAAGATGCTGGCTAGGCCAGAAGACAACTTCTGTCCCATCAGAAGAACCCCTGGCATTTTCTGCCTGACTAGAAGTTTTGCACTGACCTGGCTGGGCAAAACATGACTCCTTTTTACAGTTTTATTCTTCAGCTGGCTCAGACTTACTTCTTGATATCACAGTGGTTGCTCTCATTTGGAGTTGTGATCTGCTACCCCTTTCAAGAGAATTAATGAGTGACCAAGTCTTACCCCATGAATATACTTGGCATGCCACTGCCCTGACGCTATTGTTAGATTCTGAAGCTGTAGGACGGGTTTGAGCCCTGTGTAGTGCCCTGTGAGGTACAGGCTCATACCTCTGAAAGGCAGCTGTCCCAAAAGCCCTATTTCCTTTAAAGCTGCCTTCAAAACCAGCATGGAATGAGTGCTCATGGTACTGGGTCCGTGACCCCAGAGATACTCTGGTTTTCTGTGTGTTTCTCGTGGCCCTGCTGGCAGCCTGCAGCCGCTGCTGTGCTGTGGGCAGAAGGGCAGCAGCTGCCACTGGGGCAGGTGACACAGCCTCTGGGTCAGCCAGCAGCCACCCTTGGCTTTGTGCTGCCTCTGCAAGCAGGGAGGAGCTGTGGCTACACTTCTAGCAGAACTTTTTGCCGCTTTGTACCCCCTCACCTCACCTTTGTGAATGGAAAGAGGAAAATCTGATTTCACGTTTTACAGTGAACTTACATTAATCAATGCGCCTTGCAGTTAATTTACATGCCTTTTAAATTTTCGCTATAACTTCTGTGTTTTGATTTGTCTCAGGTTTTCAGTTGTTCAAATGTTAATTTGCTTTCTGAAATCTAAAGTGAGCCTAATGCACAGAACTGAGAAATATATATTTATAAATATGCCTGACCTAAAATGTGTATTTTATAAATTTTTTGTGTAAACAAATGATTGCACCACTGAACTGACATTTTTTCCCTCTATTTTCTAAAGGGGAAATTAGATCCTGCTATTTAAAAGCTGGCTCTCAGAAGGAAGGAAATTTTAGACATCAGCTATCAAATTGTGATTGTATGTCAAATGCTCAGTAAGTAAGCCCTTATTTTTAGAAATGTTAAAAGTTTTCATTGCTAGAAACTATGAAACTGTAGCTGTGGAAGATGCATGTGGAGGGGAGTACTGATGAGTAAATGTGCTAACCATTTCTAGAGAAGTCAAAGCATGACTTTTTTTTGCTTTCTACTAAAACAGTGACAACTTTATATGAACATTTGAAAGAAAAAGTGAAAATGAAAATCAGAACTATCCACTTGGCTTTAATTACTTTCTGGGAATAGCCAAAGTCAAGTGTAGCTATTATAAATAAAATTGTAAATAAAACAAAGTAAGTGGGACTGCTCTCTCAACCTTGTCTTGTTTGCTTCACATACCTGTTGCATTCTTTGAAAATTTTTAGTGCTGTGTCAGTATCAGTCACTGACCTGTGGATTCTAGTAGCAGAGCCTTTCACCTTGCATTAATTCTCTAATGATAATTTGCTGCTCCCATGAGTCCCCAAACAATTTTCTTTTTTCAAAAGTTCTTTTTGGAGTGATCCATACAAATCCCATATTTATTACTGTGGTTTCCACACTCTTCCATGTGATCTTTTGCTTGCATATCTGTAAAAATAATTTTAGCTGTTCATAAGTGTTTTTATGAAATAATTTTGTTTTTCATACTGTTTTACAGCATTTGTGGAAGCTGAGTGAGGGAGTGGGAATGGTCTTTTTTTAATAGCAAATACTGTTCTTCAAGTGTTTGGCTTTCAGTGGAGACTTTTGAAAAACTTGGGACCATGTTAAAAGCAGCGTTAGCATTTTAGATAGGATGCTAGTATGAGAGACATGAGAATAATGCATTTATTTGTCAGTGGGAAAAGGGTCAAAAAAAAAATTGAGTAGTAGAAATATTCTGTCTGTCTTTAGCAAAATAAACCCCCCACCCTGGCAGAGTTCAGTTTTGACCTAAAAAAATCAAAAATTTTACTTTGGTTCTATTTATTTCTTGGAACTCTCTTTGTTTCACCTTGGACAGAACACTCTTCTGCTCCCCCTTCCTATAACTATGAACTTGAATCTGTCCTCAATTCAGAAACAGTTTTCTGTCCCCTGACTTTCAGCAATTAATTTGTTTTTAATCAAAGGAAGGAAAATCTCCCTTCTCGCGTAAGGAGTCATGCTGAATCTGCCTTTGCTAGATGCTTATGTGACATCTCTGTATTCCTGTGCTATGTGCTGTTTTTCAGTTGTGGTTTGCAGACCTTAAGGGGTGAGGTTTATTTTTAAGGGGGCTGCTCAACCCTGTTAACAAAAGCATGTTCAGATATTCTTTGCAGGTATTTCCATGCATGTAATTTCTTAAGAC
The DNA here is from genome assembly GCA_013397055.1 of Pachycephala philippinensis. Classification (NCBI taxonomy): domain Eukaryota; kingdom Metazoa; phylum Chordata; class Aves; order Passeriformes; genus Pachycephala; species Pachycephala philippinensis. The sequence goes on along the minus strand of VWZT01008270.1, from coordinate 863,981 downwards.
CAGCACCTTTGCTGGAAATCTCAGAGTATAATGACAGTTCAGACCAGGGAATAGAACAGATCAGCAAAGAGTGGGTTCCCAGGACTGTTTCTTTGTGGGAGTCAGTGGGAAGCCAGAACATGAGCTTTTCCAAGAAGAGAGCAGCATGAAAGAAACTGCCAGAGGTTAATATGAAAAATAAGAAAGGGGGACAAGGAAGCATGATGTATGCTTAAGCAGGTTTTTGCAGGGGCAGTTTATAATGTCTAGGCCAGAGAGATTAGTGAGAGCTGTTTGTTCAATGGGCAGTTTCTACCACCTGTGAGTAGGTTGAAGGGTAGCATGGGAAGAAAGGGGTTTTTGTTTTTTCTTCAGGTGTTTATCATCAAGTAGTCTGGTATTTAGACAATACAGAGCACTTACAGCATGTAGAAAATAGAGGAGCAAACCTGCTTTAAGGACAGTTCAGGAATGAGGCATCTTTCCCTCCCCCTTTCCCCTGTCCCCTACCTGCAGGCTTGCTCATCAGTTGTGTCAGGTTACTTTCTTTTTTGCTAAAGAGAAACCAAATGATCAGTGAAGGAAAGGTTATTACTGATGAAAAAGGCAAATAGGATAAAATAAAGCACAAGGTGTAATCATCAAGTGCTTCACTGAGTCTCTTTTGTGTGTCTGTCTGTACAGGGTCCTTGACAAAAATTACTCTCTTGAGGGTGGGCCCTGTCTGGTGGAGATGTTCATCATAAGAGTAGTCCATACCAACAGGAGATGCTGCTGTTATGGAAGGATATTAGAAAAGAGACACAGAAAGCACCTCTGAGATGAACTTGACTTATCTACCAGCCCATAAAAAAGTTAACTAAGGAGAAGACAACAATTTTGACAGTACATATTCATAAGCAATTGAAATGGTGGAGAAACAACCAATAGCTCTAGGCCTGGTGTCTCAATTAATTAATGAGCCATCCAAATTAGATTTCATGGTCAAGAGATGCAGGAGAAAACTAATGCCAAGCCAAAAGAGGTAGCATCCTCCTTTCATAGCAGGGGGCTAGGGTTTTGGTCTCATGGAGCCCAGATTTCAGAATTAGAACAAGCATAGAGAACAACACAAAGGTTTGTGGTAGATGTGTATGAGCTCTTAAAACACTTTTCACCAATCATGCCTGCTTTATACTGTTAAGATTAAGCTGCTCGTAAAATGTCAAACTGAGTCGAGCAAATAGAGTAATCATGTGGATTTGAATGGAACGTGCCCTGATATGCTTGTTTATGAGGAGAATTAACCCAGGACAGAGGATGGCAAGAGGCCTCTTGCTTTGTGGGTGTTGCTGGGAGAGGCAGCAGACCTGTCAGTGGTGTCTAGGAGCTATGATGCTTCTGGGTAACACTCCAGTTGTGAAAGGGGAAGGAATTTTGACTGGAGAGGGTATGAACTCTGGCTGGTTTGTCAAGAGTAAGGTAATTGCCTTATGAATTGGCCATAGGTAACTATCTTTTAACACCGTTATGCAAAACTGAAGAAGGTGTTTAAATATTACTCAGAAGAAGTTCTTAAAGCCTTGAGGCAGACTAACTAATGTTTAATGATCTGCAATTCAAATTACAACTTGCTATTTCTGTCTGTTGGGTCCTACTATTGTGTTCTCCATTTGTAGGCTTAAGCATTTCACATCAGAGTATTAGGAACTGAAATTAAAATAGCATTCCTATGGCCCATAAACATTTTATCTTCTTGGCATAGCGTCTGAGATTAATTTCTCACAAATAATTCAAAATCTTAACAATGTCACTCTGTCACAGAAGTGAGGATGTGTTATGGTTTTATTTTTGTTCTTTGTTTTTGTGTGCTTCCTGCTTTTCCTTTGCTTAGGAAGGGCTCGATGGACAACAATGGATTACAATGTGCCAGGGAAAGCAGATGTCCAAATCTGAAGGAGTCTGCGATTTCTTCCTTCAGAGACTCCTTGACATTGCAAGCAATACTGTTAAAGGGAATTAGACTTTGTCTTGTCAAGTATCAGTGGTCCACCACCTCTTTTTGGTTCTGCAGTATTGTGAGATGATCTTTGGAGTGTTCTCCAGTTTATCAATGTTAATATATATTCCATCCGTTTCTATTTTTGTCTTTGGTTGGTTGGTTTTGGTTTTTTAGTTTTATTGTTGGTTTTTTCAACTATAGTAGTTGTCCTAATATTACCTGTACCTGCAGTCCTTGTCCTGGGAAATTTTCAGAGCTTCTTAAATGTAGTATAAACACTTTCTTACCAATAATTTCCAAAATTATCCCTTAATGCTATTAAAGGTTACTGAGAATTAGAATTTCTTCAGATTGTCTCTGTACTTGTCTGTTGCCAAATTGTCTCTCGCTTGTTTAGCAGTCCAGCTTTTAAAATATTTGAAGACCTAGCTAAGTTAAATCTTGAGGAGGTTTTTATGTTGTAATGATCACCAAAACTAGATAATTCCTCTTCCATCTTAATCCCCACTTTGGTGGGTGATTCTTGTCACCGAGTTTGGTAAACTATTTAAACATTGGCAGGTAGCTAACCAAGTCCCCAGTTATTGTCAGTGTAATTATCCTGACCCCACTCTTGTCTGTTGGCTTGCCAGCAACACCTCTTGCCAGCAGTCCCAGTGGGATGGGTTCCCTGCTGAGCTAATTGCATATAAATTTGATGCTCCCGTTATTCTGCCAAGTTCACCTCTAGCTGTAAATTGCTTTGTGACAGGCTTTGACAAGACAAAAGTATAAACTCTGTTCCCAGCTCATGGATTATGTTAAAAATTAGTAGAAAAAGACCATTTGAATCTGTTCTGAAGTGAGTCACCAGGACATGTGATGGAGCCTGGCATTCCTGGAGGTGGCAGAACACCTGCTTGCACTGAGTCTTGGTGACTTGGGAAGACAAACACCATCACTCCGAACATCCTCCTTTCCTCCTTCTTCACCTAGATTTATATGCTGAGTGCCATGTTTTAGGGAATGTCCCTCTGGTCAGTAGGGGTCAGCTATCCTGGCTTTGTCTCCTCCGAGCTGCTCCCCTTTGTCTCCTCCAGTACACCCCCAACGTCCTCACTGATGGGGTGCTGTGAGAAGCAGAAAATGCCCTTGGTTGTGTGTAAGGGCTGCCCAGACGTAGCTAAAACATCCCTGTGTTATCAACACCATTTCCAACACAAATCCAAAACATAGCTCCATACCAGCTACTATGAAGAAAATTAACTCAACCCCAAACCAAAACCAGTACAAACAGAAAGAGGGATTGCCCAGCTCTTAGCAAAAAGCACCTTTACTTAGGTGCAGATTCTCCTTGCTGTGTGACACTTGGGCTTTCATTTGGAATCAATTATATATAAAATCCAACTTGCTCTGTACCTTTAAAAAAAAAATTATTCCAGTTTGAGCCTTATCCTGCTTTCTTGGTCATCTATCTTTTGATTTACCTGTAAAGTTATTAAAATAATATCACTTTATGTAGGATAAAGTTATATTCATGTATGTTTCATTTATTACACGTGATTCAACCATACCAGTACAATCATGCATTCGTATTGCACTTTGCATGTTCTGTCTGAGCAGTTGATCCTCTGAACTCCTCACTATTTTTAGATGGGGCTCTGACACTGAAACCAGGCTTCTAAAAAGCAATGTTATATGTAAAATGTTTTGCAATACAGATAAAGACCTCAATTTAAAAAAAAATTGCTTAGATTTTTTGTTTGAGAATAATTTTAGTTTTGATATCATCGGGGCCAAAAGTTTAAAAAAGTATTGGCAGCAAGCTAGTGGCTAACAAGTACTAAAAAAATAATTTAAGATACCTGTCAGTACAGCTGCAGAGTGCTGATGTTTCTGGCCCTGGGCAAAAGAGAGAATGTCACATCAATGAGCTAACTTATTTGATTTACATTCTCATCCCAGAATAAGCTGTTTGAGTGTGTTATACTGTATGAAAGTCTATCTGAATGCCTTAGTGCTATATGTCTCCTTCATAAATCCACTAATACTTTAGTATGTTCACTGCTGGAAAATTCCCTGAACCCTTGAGGTTATTCCTCGTAGGAGAGAGTAAACTAAGAGTAGATATTTTTTTTAGTGTTTCAAAATGTTGTTTTAGAATGACAAAAAGTGTGTCACTAAAACATCTTTGTATTTCTCAGCAAGGTGACCCAAATAACACAATCCCCTACTGCTCTTGTAATAAGCTGCTGAATCTTAAAGATTTCTTAATGCTGCTTGTCAGGTTGTGCAGCTCTGCAGCTGAGCATGTTTTGAAATGGATGCGACAAATATTACAGAGTCCTCTCTGGGATTCAGTGATTTCAGATGAGCTGCTCCCCCGGGCATAGTGCTGCTTGAACACAGAAATGAGCAGTGTGTCTGCGCTGAAAATGGTGATGTTTGTATTGTAATGAAGCCATGGATTTTTCTGAAAAGTACTCTTTACAAACTCAGTAGTATTTTACTGATGGCTTGCAAGGGGCAGGAAGAAACCCTTGTCTTAAGCTTGGCCAGTTAAAATCCTTTCCTTTATTTGTGTAGGAGTTTTTAGCCCTTCTTTCACTGAACACTGGGCAGGACATGAGTGTTTTCAGCAGAATGAAACGCAGAGGTGAGAGGGAACCATGCTGCCACATGATGGCAGCAAAATCCTGCTCAGGACTAGGAGCCGATGGAGTCCTTCAGGTGTTGGGACTGGCATCTGTTCCCTTCCCTGCCCTTCCATGAGGAGAGCTAAAAGGAATGTTTTTAAGTATTTTGGAGATAACACAACCGTGAATGCTGTTAATGCATTAATTCCAATAAGGCAGTATCTTCTCAAAATTTATCTAGTTTATTAGATAACACATACTGTTTATTTTTAAAGTTTTTAGTACATTTATCTTTGCTTTGAAATGTAATGGACTTGCAAATTATCAATTTACGTGCTTATTAGCAAAATAAAAGTATCTGAATACTGGGAAGTAAGAGTGTACTGAATGGACTCCATTCGTAACATTTGAATAAGAAGGCATTCATCACTTCCTGCCTTCATATTGACCACAGTGCCTTTGGGAATGTGCTTTACAAGACCTTTCTGTCCATCTGCAGTAGCTGACTTAATACGTACTGCTGCTTATTTTGTAGTTCATTGCAACACTTCAACAGTGATCTTTTATCTTTCCTGCCTATTATGTCAGTGTACCACTACATCCAGCTTTCACATTCTGCAAACTCAGATATTCTGCCTTATTGACATTAGGGGTGTTACTTTTGCTAGTTAAAACAAATGATAAAAATTGTCCCCAAATCCTGTTGTAAAATGTGCATAAATACGCATTTGTACAACTAGCAAAATATGAACAGGATTTAAGAGAGATTTTGTCTTTAGCTTGAGCTCCTATCAGATGCAAGCACTGAAGAAAGTTAAGATGCACATTCTGAATTAAATTTACTCTTCATGAAAATGCTAATGGTCTTACCAAAGAAGTGAAGAGTGCTTCCTCTTTGAGTTTTCTATGTTTTCTGTGATTGGATTTGTCACATAATTATCCACTCCTAATGCAGCTATCACTGGCATATTTCAATCTTCTTATATGCTCTGAGTTGCTTTTTAGTGTAAGTCTTGTTATTTGGTTATTTCGGAACTGTAAATCATCATTTTCTTAAAAGAAGCAGCATCCACAACTAGTGGCTTTAGTCTCAGTCTTGAACTGTGCAATACTCTGGTCAGATCGGTGCTGGCAGCTTTTTAGTGGAGATCTAATGAGCAACATCAGTTCAGACAGCTGCTTTGGAGCCACAAACTGACTGTTTTGAAAGAGCACAAAGGTATGGGTGTTTTGAGTTCCTGCTGTGTTGTCAGCACTAGCTGGGTCTTGTACAACCACATTGCTCAGGTCTCAGTTCAGCACGTGCTTTTGGATGCACCTCAGAGCAGTACCCCAGAACTGATCACTTGTTGGATGTGTAGGAGGAGACATTTCCAACTCTGAGCTGCCCTCTGGCTCTTCACAGCCATAGTTGCTTACCATCACCTAAGGGCAGTATTTTAGGGAGCATTATAAATAGCTTTCAGCTATATTATTTATTATTGCTATTGATATTTATTACACACTGTAAGCTCTGTAGGGACCCAGACAGCTGTCTTAGGCAGTCTAGTGAGATATTTCTGGTTTTAAGCACGTGAGGACCAAGAGGAAGGTGCTTGGTTATTGCAACTGTTGTGATGTTGGCTACAAGGTTCTCTGTCCTTTCTCCAATCTGCAGGTTAAAATTAAATTTAGCCAAGACCTGAAAAACAGCTCTATTGACATGGAATTCTTTGCAGTGTGCCTGTATAATGAGCTTACCTTGAGAGGGGTTCAGACCCAAGGCTAGTTAGTCCTAACAAAGGGGATGACTTAGGCTTGGGCCAAGCTGTCAGTGGTGTAAGGCAACATGCTAAACAGAGAGGGAGAAGGAAGATTTTTCCGGCACTGTGTGGTTATACTAAAACATTTTATGTGTTGCATGATTGCTCCAGTATCTTCTGCTTACTGAGTGTTCTTAGAAAATGGGATTATGAGCCAGAAAAAAATTCCTTATTTTATACCCAGTTATCAGTAGAGGGTGCTATGTAGCTTTTGAATTTGATCTATGTGGGTTGTGTGTTTATCAAAGATATTTTTAGTTAATAATTTATTATTCAAAATTTAGTTCAATTATACCTTTGCTTACATTAGCAGTGCAGTTTACTGTGATAGATCTTGATAATATTAATTTGATTCTGCAAATGAACAGATTTTCTATTTAGCAAGATTCCGTGTTATACTGCGATCAGCTCCGTTATAATGATTTTATGATTAGAGAGTGTTTGCTCCTATTTATATATGGTAATAAATTTATAGAATCTAGTTTATAGGCTTAGGAAAACACAAACACCATGATCGCATTTCTTACTGGTGTTTGCTGTCAGTGTGATAGCAATGTCATCAGATGAGATGTACAGTTTCTAAGTAGCTGTGCAAGCAATTCATCATTGGAGGTAGCAAGTGAATGTCAGAAGGAGGTTGTGTGGAAAATAGGGATCAGGAAGACAAAAACAGCAAACAGGAGCTGAAGGAAATGCAAGATGAGGAGAGAATAAGAAGATACAGAGAGATGAGGCTGATGACTGCCAGATTCTGGTTTTGGAATTGTTGCTTTGCTAGCTCTGCCTTCCCAACTTCTCTGCCCTAATTGCCTTTTCAGGCTTATAAAGTTTCCGACTCTTTCCCACAGTCAGTGTCCTGGCTGCTTGTGGTCTCCTCTACCACTTGCTGATGAATTTTTTCTGTAAACACAAAACAGACTATGGGTGCTCTTGGCTTTTTGGTTAACTTCAAGTCTGGTGGGAGATGATTTGATCTCCTAAGTTTATTCTTGGAAGAAGTCTTACTAGTAAAAGATTTTTGATTTCTGAGAACTGATAGACTCCCCTGGTACTCTGCTCCATCCATCTGTCCTTCTGCCATTTCCATTTTTGGTGAATATGGGATAAAAGATGTGGTCTGACCTCGAAATACTTTTGGCTTTTGTAGAAAGACAGCTAAAGATGCAGAAATTTAGTGAAGATTGACTCTTTGTTTAGGAAGGCATGAGCAACCACTGTTCTATTCCCCTGCTATTTCATTGAGTCACCTTTTGGGCAGGAATTCCCAGGCTAGTGTTCCTGCATAGCCTGGTCTACATTTGCCTTTTTCCTGCTGTGAACAGGGAGCCTCAGGGTTGCACCCACAATGACAAGGAATGGGACAGCTCATCCTGAGGAAACAAAGCAAAAAAATCGCTTGCCTTCCTTCTGACTGGACAAGGTTACTCTGTAGTCCATATCTGTGGGAATCTTACTCCTGGGAGACATTCCTCAAGGCTTCCTCCACTTTCTTGCTGATTAAATCTTCTGGTTGTGATCCAGGATCTTGGATGAGTGCCCATCCCTTCTGTTTTGTTAATAACTGCTGACAAAGGAGATGATTCTTACCAAGAGCTGCCTTGTGGTAGCTCAATCAAGTGGGTTGTGTTGGACCGTGTTCTCATTTGCTAGTATTGTCCAAAGGGAGCATGACAGCTTTCCTGACTCTGTGGAGTGGATCATGCTGCTGTCTGTAGCAGGAGGAGTGTGGAGTGCAGAGGAAGCCATTAGGGTCAGGAGCATGGGGTGCTCTCATTTCTACTCAGCTGAGAGTTCTGCTGGAGTGGCAGATGGTGACTCTCAGGTCTGGAATTCAAGCCTGATAGCAATCGAGGCTTTGAAAACGTAAACTACCTGGCTCAGAAACCAGAGGCAGGATGGCTCCTCTGGTGACATTCCAGGGCTGATCGTGTTCCTGTTGGTCTAGGCAGAGCTAGCAAATCCTGGAGGGGAGGAGAGAGTGCGTGTATTTCAACCTGTTGGTGTGGCACTTCAGCCCTTCTTTTAAGTAATCCAGACATTGAACCGTGTTCCAGAACAATGCTAAAACCACTGCAGCTGAAGTTAGCAGCCAGTTGTGTGCAGGACAGCCACAATTTTAATGCCTTAACAAGGGTTACAGGGCAGCCTTTGGGAACTGGCGACCAAAGGCAAGGAAAGTTGAGTTAACTAAAATTAATAAGGTGCCTTTGGGGCAAGTGTAGAGTATGCAAGAGGAGGGTTTTAATCTTTGCACTGCCATAGGCTTCCTGGCTGACTGTAGGCAGATTGCTTTAGTTTCTTCCTGCTTGTCTTTATGCAAAATAAGAACAACAGATATTGACTACCTTGCATGAGCACTTAGGTGCTCTCACCTCATGTAGATACAAAAGCAGTAAGAGCCCAAGGCAGGTATCCAGAGGCAGTGGGACAATGAGCTTGGAGCAGAGCGCCTGATGTATAAACCTCATTTGGAAAAGAATTAGAAAGAAGTATTCAAAATAGGTCTCTTCCCCAAGTAACAATTATTTAATTTCAATAAAGTTCTCTCTGAAACCCAGTCAGTCATGTCATGGTAACACACCATTTCTGCAACCCAACAGACTCCGCTGCTTTAAGCGGAGATTTTTACAAGTGTTTAGGTGCTGTATCTTCAGCACAAAGCAGTAAATGTGAGGAAAAACAATAAACAGTATCTTGCTCAGGCCCTTCCCAGGGTGAGTTTACACCCAGTATGGAGGATGTCTGAGCTAGCCTTACGTGAATTAGCTCATGTATTGTTATCTTGCCGGGGCAGAAGGAAGTTCTTGTAGGCTGAATTCATAGCAGGGTGAATCAGTACTCAGCAAATTCAGTGCAGGTGAAACCAGACTGGCTTGGTACCTAAGTGAGCTTGTTGGAAGCTATTCCAGGATCTCTGCAGTATCTGCTTTGCAGTTTTGCTCTGTGGATGTGCATCTCTAAACTTGAATTGTCAATGGACAGAAAAAGGCACTTCTGAAGTGTGATTCCTTGAGGGTGTTCATCTCAGGATGAGAAAAACTGTGATACAGAAGTATCTGTTTCTCTGTGGTGGATGTAGTAAATTATGTGTATCTGAATTTGGGTGTTAACTGCTTTGTGGGTCTGTGCTAGATTTCAAATATGAAGGTGGAAGGTTCCCAGGTCCTGTGAGCCAACCGGTAGGGTAATTATGGGCTTTCTTCTGTAATGTTTCACAAATATTAGGAAAATATTGCTGCTTAAAACAATCTCTTTCCTTTCTGTCCTCTGTGCACAGTGAAATACAGTTCAGCTCCTCCAGTACTACCACTTCAGAGAGCCAAGAGCCGTCTTCTGGGGATCAAGCAGCGAGTGCACTTCAGCAGCAGCTCCTACTGATGGTGGCCAGAAGGACCCTTTCAGAAAACCCACGGGTACATTGTAATATCTGTGTTTCTAGCATCTTGATGTACTGCTCAATAAACAAATGCTGCAGGCTTGTTCCTGAGACGATTTTGTTGATTTTGCTATACTGCTTTTGCTGGTATTGCTCTGTATGGGAGAAGATGTGTTTTATGTTGATGGATGCAACTCAGCTGCTTTCTACGGACACTGAGTAGTGTCCTAGGGGAGTATTTAAAGACTCCATCACCGAAAAAGTTCATCTTCTATCTTCAATCATATTTCGTTTGGAAGAGGACACAGCTGTTAGGATTTTAGACACACCACCAGATTTTAATAGTATGAAGTGTTTATTCCAGATTCATTGCTGTCATAAAACCTCATGTCTGGTTTCACTTTTCTGAATTGGGCAACCAGACCTCTGAATGTTTGCTGTGGAATGTTGAAGCCACCTCCTCAATGCAGCTAGTAAAAGGCCCTCAGACTTCAGTTTGCGTGGTGTTATGTGGACATGAACTTTACAGTGTTTGAGGTCTGTGACTTAGGGCTGTAATGGGTTTTTACAATTCCTTTTGTAATACCTTTGACTTTCTGTCTGCTGTGGCAAATTCTAGTTTGATATTTATGAATAACATTAAAATGACAGTTAATTGCCTTTCATCTTAGATTTCACACAGGAACATAAAGCTAGAAGCAACCTGTATGAAGGAACTATTTTAAATGAAAAATCAATAATTGTCCCAAATAGTGTCTTTCGTATTTGGACAGTGTCTTCCATCCAAAGCCTCAGATGTTTTCCAGATATTTATAGTCTTGTAAACTGCCTGTAAATTAGAGAACAGTTATCATTTCTTCTTTCTTTTTTGGGAAGACTGCTCCTCAAGGTCACATAGCAAATTTGTAGCCAGGCCAGGCAGTAATTTTAGAACTACCTGGTTTCTGATTTTTTTTTCTTAAACATGAAATTCTGAGCCTATGTAAGTTAGGAAAAGTGTTGCCATTGATTTCAATGAAGCTAGGGCTTCAGGCTGTCTCTAACACCATATAAATTTATGAAGTGAATTTTTATCAGCCCTTTTTTGATAGGAGAAACAGTTAGACTTGAGTTGACTTGCTCAGGGCTAGTCAGAGAGTTTCCCAAATCCAGCTCAAAAATCTGACTCCCGCCCGAGAGCTACAAGCCTCACACAGAGGATTTCATCCAAAGGTTACAGTTCCTCAGGAGTCATAATGTTCACTTATGCACTCAGCTAAAGATGCATCAGGCTGTTCTGGGGACTCAGCAATCAGATCCTCGGGTGTTTTTAGTGAGCTCTCTGCCACTGTTTTGATTTTTTTAATCTAGTTGTAGTGAGCAATCTACATTAGATGTGTGAAGTTAATGACTGCAGTGGACTGAGTTTCACTTTACTTTCTGTTGAGTAATAGGACCCAAGAGAAACAAAACTGTGCCAGTATTAGCAACTGTAATATTTTAAAACATGTTTTTTTTCTTTAAAAATGCCCCAACCCCATGTTTAAGTTACTTTTTAAAGTAGTAATAAAAATATTAAAATTTGGACTACATAAAAGACTTTCAGATTTCAAAGTCAGTGTAGTGAATGGAGTGCAATCGGTCTCATGGCTTTTAAATCACTCGGAATTGTTAATAAAGGAAAGAATGCCAAATAGCCCAGCATCCCCTTGCATGTCTCAATGCTCAGAAACATGAGGGATTGTCCTGCAGTGCTAGCAGTTGAGCTCCCTGGCCCGGCATGGCTGTACACTTTTAGTCACTTGGAGCCATGAGATAAAATGCCTAAACTTGAATTTCTTTCTCCGGAGTTTATGCTAGCCTGTTTCACCTCATGTTTGCCAGCAGACTGAGGATATCAGCGAGTTGTTTCCCAGCTGATGCACAGGAATACACTGTCATGTGTAAACTATGTGTAAAATTCCATTTCCTGGAAAGTGAAGATTAGAAATTATTCCAATATTCTGAGAAAAAATTTAACAGGTCCTTTGTGCAGGTGGACAGGTTGTTTAAAAAACTGTTTACTAACAGTTATAATTTGATGATCAATTACTTCACACAGAAATCCTCTTCCCTGACTAGGAAAGTTAATCTAACATAAATAACTCTAATGTAGACATTGCCTAGAGTTCCATAATAAGTATGTTTCTTGATTAATTATCTTTAAGAGGAGGCAGGGAAAAGGCTGCCTAGGAGCAGGTTGGAAACCACTGGACTTCACAGTGATTTGAAATCTCAAATTCATCTTCTTGAAAGAAAAAGAAGTAATTTCCCCCCTTCCATAACATCAGTAAGGGTCTACCTTGGAAAGAAATCACTGCTTTGCAGAGGTTTTTTTCTTCTGTTGTTTAGCTTTGCAGGCTTGGCTGATGGTCTGTAGATAGTTGGAGGAGAGTTGTAGAGAAGAGTTGGAAAAGGCCTTAGAATCTGGCAAAAGCAATATTCAAAAGGATGGATTTATGATTATGATGGTAAGATTAGAGACTCTTAAATTAGTGCTGTTTATGCTATTTGTGCTTGTTTGCAATTTTTTTCCTCCTCTTGCTGTTCTTGAGGAGGCACACCTGATGTGTTATTCAAAGCATCTCAGGAAAGATAAACAAAGCTGTGTTCTGGAGGAAAAGTTTATAAGTCACACCTCTAGGCCTTAAGGCCTACGCTTTTTTTTTTTAAATTTAAAAACAAGGATTTGTACTGTCATGTTTTTTATGTGGTGCTGTAATTAGCCTGATACATGGGAAAGTCTTCAAAAAGAAACTGTAGACAAGACAATCTGGACTAAAAAATAATTACTTTTTAAATGAGTATTTAGTATTAATTTTTAAAGCATATTGTCACTATTGAGCTCCATAATTAATATAGCTTCTGTCCATCTGCAATAATTAAGCTGGCATGATATTTTTGTTTCTATTTAAAATTAAGAAAATAAATTGCTAATAATGCTAGCACTACTCCTTTTAACAAAAAAAAAAAAATCTGATGCTTCCTGTAAATTTGGCCTTTTCAACACCTGTTTTGCTGGCAGCTGTATGTGAATGTGACAGAGTTTTGTGTATTTGTGGTTTGTTTTTACAGCAGCCCAGCCAGGACCCTGAGGATTCTTCATGTTCTTCAGCACAACGGAAGCTGAACAGGCAGTTTTACAGATTTGTTATATTCCCTGGCAAGTGGATTAAAGTCTGGTATGATCGTCTTACCTTGTTGGCATTGTTGGACAGGTAAGCTTTTTTTTATTTTAAAGCTGCTCTATGTAGTGTTACAGTGGGTGGCTCCACATGTCCATAAAGCAATGCTGGCCACTAGAGAAAGAAAGAGTGAGAATTGTGTTGGTGTCTTACATTCAGGTTGAGTAGATAGATGTGTATTTGCTGTAAGTTGAAGTTCAGGGTTAGTTTCGGTGGTTCTTGCTACCCTTTGTTTTCAAGCAGAGACTTTGATTCATGTGAGTACCAGGCTTGTAGACTAGTCTGTCATGTGACTCACAGATGTTATAGATCCAATGATTTCTGATGAGAAAATCAGAAGTAGAAGGGTCCCAGGTACTCGAGTCTTTAAAAAAAGAAAACAATTTATAGAATGGTATTCAGGTGGAGATTTTTCAGCTGCTGCCTCTGTTTCAGTTCGTCTCCACTTCTGGTGCTGTGCCATATATGTTAACATGGGCTCCACAGCAGAAATTTCAGATGGCGGTTTTACCTGCTGCAGAAATCAGGCTGCATGTCAGGGAGCTTTAAGTCCAGAGCAGATATTTACTTATCTGTGGTGTCTTATCTCTGTGTTTCAATTGCATGGACATCTTTTCTGTTGATAAGCTCTTTTGTAACAGCCTGAATATTAACATTGTTTTTTATCTCAGCTTCCACATTCTAACAGAACAGATAAAACAAATAAAACATCAGATGTCAAATTTGGTCTTTGATCCAATTCTTTGTTGTCAGATGTATGTTTTTCATTAATGGAATGCCTTATTTCCTCATTTAAAAGTGTTTGAGTATTTGATTTTATTTGTAGTTGTTCATGTGTTGGGGTTTTTTTATTTTGTTTGTTTGTGCTTTTATAAGCATACTCTTTTCTACATTTAAGTAATCTCCATTGTGGAATTCTAATTGGGAGGTGAGATGGGAAGGGATATTAGACTTCAGTGCATATGACTTTTTTTCCTATATGTTTTAGCTGTCATTTTGGATAAGGTTTTTGGCATGAGGATGAAATACCGTTGAACATGGAAATGCAGTTATGGGATCCAATAAATTCTGATGGCTGCAGCACTGACAGTTCAATACCAACTACAAATGCACCTGCCTTGTTCTAATGAATCTATAAATATTTGTACTTCTCCAACACTTTTATTCACATAGGACAGAAGATATAAAGGAGAATGTATTTGCTGTCCTTCTAGTAGTTCTTGTTTCACTTCTTGGATTCCTGACTCTGAACCAAGGCTTCTGTAAAGACATTTGGGTTCTGTTGTTCTGTCTCGTAATGGCCAGCTGCCAGTATTCTCTCCTCAAGGTAGGACTCAAGATCATAGCCAGTTGCTGAATTCTCTTCTAACTTCTACGAAGACAAAATCTTTTAAGCAAACATCTTTTTCTGTTTTGTTTTTAGAGTGTTCAGCCTGATCCTGCTTCGCCAATACATGTAAGTCTCAGTCAGTAAAACAAGTCTTTCTCCTTTATTATCACTTGTGTACTGTGAAACAGCTGGCTGTTCAGTGAAACATTAGTTGTTTGTTGTCCTAGCTGATTTATGAGAAAGAAAAAGACATCTCTGATTTCAAGACTTTGTACTAGGTTTAATTATTTTTAAGCTATTTGAATTTATCACTGCTATTACAAAAGTGCTTTGTCTGTAAATTAATATGTGCAGTAAAAATTCATCTGGACTATCTTGCTGATGTTCGATCCTGTGGCATCACACAAACCTTTTCTTTGCTTTCCTTTAGAAACAGACAGAAAAGAGCAGAAGTTCCAGAATAGCAACTCAGTCATTGCTCAGCAGGGATTTTTTTTCTTTTTTTTTTGAGATTGGGGATTGAATCTTATTTTTTAAATCTGCTACTGAAGATTTATTTATTAAAAGTATTTTATTAGCTCATCAAATGGCACAGGCGTTTTCCCTTTTTTACAATATGGCTGCAGTTTCTGTGCTTGCATCCTGAACAAATGGCCAGATCTTTGGGTGAATGCAGGATGTAAGGATCCTTGCTGATTGCTATTTTTTTTTATTGGATACATCTAAGAAATTGAACTCTGGTGTTGCCAACCACCTTGGAGAGAACTAGTTCTTTACACAAGTCTGTCCTTGTTATAGGACTGTTCTAGGGGCATCATCCTACAGCTGCAACCTTACCATTCCACCTGTCATGGTGTCTCAGCGTTTTTGATTTGTGGATCTTGGAGGACATTTCAGTGGCCATAATGCCTCTTCATTTCTTTTACACTTGATGCTAGTTGCTTATGTTTCTTATTTAGCTCTTTGAATATTTTGAGGATACCCTCTCTTCCATCAGGTTTCAAAAATGACATGTTGAAAACTTCAGGTCTGCTGGATCAGTTCCCTTTGGCAGGGAGCAATTATTTTTGTCAGTTTAGAGGCTAGAAATACAGGCTGAACTTGAAACTGATGTTATTTATGTATGTATGCTACACACTTCACTAGATGGGTTTCAGAAGATTCTCAGTTTCTTTTCCATATGTCAATTATTAAGGGGTGAAGTTATGGTGGTTTTAGTTATAATGCATTCACAGGAAATACCTGTCTGCATAAAGAGTAGAGAAAGGTAATAAACAGCAACTTACACATTGTAGGGTAATATTTCAGTATATTAAAGGAATATTTCAACCTCAGTGAAAAGTTGGGGGGGGTCTTGTGAGTAAAATAATATAATTTGTCAGCTCAACTGGCATCTGTCTAGATATAATAATGTGAACGGTAATCAAATAGTTTGCACTTAATCAGACATTAGTAATGTGTACATTTGTTTAAAGTGGGTGGCAAGCAGTTTAATCAAAACTTCATTTTAAACCTATCCAGCCCATATTTTTTATAGTATTAAACACAAGGTAGTGTTTAAACAGAACATTTTTTTTGTGCAGAATCCAGGTCTGAATTTCAGGTTCTCACAGTACTATTACAAGTGTTATTCACTGTATTATTGTGTAAGTCATGCAGCAATGGAACAATAAGTGTATTCCTGTCTTCCTTTTCTTCCCTAAAAGTTTATTAGGGATACTCTTGCAAATTTTTTTGGTGCACTATACAACTTCAATAGAAATAAAATTTAGGAAGTTTTTCCACTAAAGGTTTTAAAGGTGGGGGTGTTACCATGCTAAAATAGAAGATTAGCAATTTCTACATTTTAAATCTTTTTAACACAATAGGTGTTTGTAAAGGCTTGCTTGAGCTACTAAGCACCTCAGAAATAGGACAACGAGAAGGCGAGAAGAGATACTCCATGTACTGTTTCATAATTAATGTGACTGAATTAAAATTAAAGAGAATAACGTCTCTTGATGTTAAATGTAAGGATGCAGAACAGCAGAGGGATTACAGAATGATCTGTATCACGCCCATGAATGAAAATGCAGATGAGATTTTTTTGAGTGTGAAACAAACCATCATGAGCCTCAGATCCACACAGTGAATTAAGTTCTGCTCGTGGATCCATGAGTAGCCGCTAATGCTTTATGTTATCTACGGCTGCCAAGGAGCTTCCGAACTTCTTCCCTATCTCATGTGCAGAGTTTGTTACTGTTTGATGCGACTTTATGACTGTCATCTCCAGCCTGTAGCATTTTGAAAGACTGCTTTAAAATAGCACCCAGTGAGTTCAGAAAACACAGTGCCTAGAGATGCTGTAAGCTTTTGTTCCAAACTCTTCCTGAGTGCCAACGTATTCACTTGCTGCTCTTGAGGAAGAGCTGGCATTTATTGTTGCTGCAGGTGCCTGCTATAAGATGAGAGTCTAATTTTCCTGTCAGCTGGAGCTTTAGCTTTTCCAGTTCTGGTCCATTGAGAGCTGGTGGCCTTTAGCTGCTGTTCACACAGGGGTACATGGTTCTGGGATGGTGAAATTTGGGAATGGTCTCCTTACTGGAGTGGTGGAGGGAAGAAAATCAAGTCTGTTCCAAAGTGTGTTATATTTTGCTGTTAGTGACCTGATACAGGCAAGCTGCTGGTGACTGCAGGGTATTAAAATTCAGAGATCCAAGAGATCCTTGCCATGTGCATTTCAAGGTTTTAGAAAAACCTTAGGCAAGGTTTTACATTTAGTAAATGGCTATACAGAAGGATCAGGAGAGCTTGTCTGTAAGTACCTCATAAGATAGCTGTATAGCTCAGGATCTATCTTGGGCTTACAAAGGCATTTGAGCCTGAAGGATTGCAGTCGTGCTCTTAACAAGATTTAGAGAATCTCTTGCATAAATTCATTGTCTCAGTCCCATTATGTGCCAGAGCAGATAGCTAACTCAGTTGTGTAGCTACCATACGCACTTTCATAAATCCCATAAGGCACTTAAAAAGTATTTTTAATTTGTCCCTGTAAGCTTTTCTGTAGAACTGAGAACATGCACATTTCTTTATATAAAAAAGCCTTCTGTCTTTTTCCTCTTACATGTGTGCACTGACAAACAAAAAAAACCCAGTAGATATTTCTAAAATTTTCCCATCAAAATGCTTTGCAGTCAAAACTACTATTTTAGTAAATGGAAGTATTTGTGAAATTTTTCTTTGTTGTACATCTTAATATTTTTATAGAAATATGAGATACATCACTACTGTGATGGTAAGATGTGAATATGTTTCTGAAACATTAATGAGAAACATGGACATAAAAAAACAGTGACTTTTTTTAGCAGACTTTGGGAAAGGAAGAGCTTTCACTGAAATTTTTATCAGTGAAGAAAAAAAAGATTTTTTAACAAATGAGATGTAAAATATAAAAGGAATTCTGCTTCATTATTTAAATTCTCCGAAACGAGAATGCAGAGTGGAGTAATTTCACTAAGATTAAATCAGTTTTGCATGTCAAAATTTGGTGAGCTTGCCTAGTAAAACAAAATGAGCCCTTAATATCTAAAATATCTCGTTAAACAAGTTGTGCTGCCACATGCCCATTTTGGTGAAGACCTGCCTAGCTTGGTCTGTCAGTGGCAGGTACAGGAGAGCTTTGCTCCTAGTTTTCTGTTTGTTTCTAAAACTTTAAAAAATGAAATGTGATGTCTGTCACCTGTCTGTGACCTTTGGGAAGTGATCCTCTCTTTCCCGGAAGGTGTCCACTGTTGGCCTCAAACCAGTCCTGTCCCAAGTAATGCCCCTCACATGAAGCCTGTAAATGACAGTGAAATACCACACTAATACTTGCAGCAGTTCCTCTTTCTTTTGCTGTGTTGCATTTGTTGTGTTTCTTTTGTTCCCCAGATGTGGGGACTGGAGTATTTGCAGTGCTCTAGGAAGCTCATTCATCTTGAGCACATCCCAAGTAGCGCAAGATCTGTGCAGACACTGTCCTTTTGAGTGCATTGCTGCTGCATTGCTTTGCTTTTGTTGATATGATTCCAGAAAGTTTTCCTTTTCAGGATTCTGTCTTGTTATCCACCACCACCACCTGAAAAACAGGGAAGGTAATATTTGTTCACATTTTGCAGCTTTCAGAAAACCTCTGGAATCTGCGTCCTCAGTCATAACTGGCATTACTGTAGTTAGCATGGTAAGAGTGACTGAATTAGTCTATTCTATTCTAACTAAAATAGAAGTGACCTACAATGATCATCCAATGCCACTGCCTGACCACTTCAGAGCTGACTAAAAGTCAAAGCAAGAGCATTGTCCAAATGCCTCTTTTAAACACTGACAGGCTTGGGGCATCAACCACCTCTCTAGGAAGCCAGTTCCTGTATTTCACCTCCTTTTCAAAAGAAATGTCCCTGCCTGATGCAGCTTAGAGCCATTCCCACACATCCTGTCACTGGATGGGACAGGAGATCAGCACCACCTTCTCCACTTCCCCTCCTCAGGAACCTGTAGGGAGCAATGAGGTCACCCCTCAGGCTTGTCCTCTCCAAACTAGACAAGCCCAAAATCCTTAACTGCTCCTTACAGCACATTTCTTCTAATCCTTTCACCATCTTTGTTGCCCTCCTGTGGATGCCTTCAGGGACCTTCACATCCTTTTTAAACTGTAAGGCCCAAAACTGCACACAGTACTCAAGGTGGGGCTGCACCAGTGCTGAGTAGAGCAGGATAATCATCTCTTGACCAGCTGGTGTTGCTGTGTTTGATGCATCTCAGATGCAGTTTTCCCTCGTGGCTGTTGGTGCTCACAGCTGACTCATGTTGAACCTGCTGGTCCCTTTCTTCAGGGCTGCTTACCAGCCATTCATCTCACAATTTATACTAGTGCCCAGCATTACTCCATCCTAGGAGCAGGATCCAGCATTGCATCTCGTTAATCACTGCCCAGTGTTCCAGTCTATCTAGTTCCCTCTGCAAAGCTGTCTGACCCTCAACAGAGTCAACAGCACCTCCCAGTTTGGTGTCTTTGGCAAACTTGCTAATGGTGCTTTCAGTTCCTTCATGCAGATCATTGATAAATCTATTGAGCAGAACTGGCTCTAGAACTGAGCCCTGAGGAACTTCACTGCTGATGGGTCATCAGCCAGGTGTGGCCCCTTTCACTGGAGCCCTTTGAGCTCTGCCCACCCTTCAGCCAGTTCTTCACCCAGCACACTATGAACTACTTTAGAAGTAAGAGTTAAATATGCACTGTAAACTTAATTGAGTACGTCAGTGTTCTGCGTGGAACTGCAAGGTGTGTGGGGTTAAACCCCTGGGCTTGTAGTCAGCAACTCTGTCTTACCCAGCTGCGTTCAGATAATCACCATGCAAAGATAAAACTGGCTTCCATAATTCAAGAGGTAAGACAAGAATGTAACATCATGATAAAACAGACTTTGGTCTGGAGTGCACATCAGGATATAAAATATTAAGCGGTTGTTTAGGTTCATATTTATTGGTTTCTTTTCCTAAGGTACAGCTCATATTTTAAATAAATGAACTGAAGTTTAAAAAAGGCCAGAAAGTAATAGTTTAAATTATTTTTCTTTTTTAAAGTAGTATTTTTATCTTTATAATTCTCCACAGATTATTTTGTGGCATGTGTCCT
>VWZT01008270.1:759643-844008 GCA_013397055.1 Pachycephala philippinensis | reverse complement strand
AAAAAAAAAGGCAGTAGTAAAATTGAAATTGATTAAACAGCAAGGATTTGTGTCCCTGACTTGATTCATATTCCATGGATGTGAGGCACGATATAAGCCCACCAGTTCCCTGTAAACTGCCACCTTGTTAACTGATTGATCCCAAAAGAGAGTACAGATCAGTTAATAGCAATCTAACATATGAGCTTGGCTGGCAGCCAAACAAACACAGCCGCACTTTCAAGTCAGTAAGTAGACTCGAAAAAGACATGATCTTTTATTATACTCACTTAAATTACATTTTTTAAATAAGAACAGTTGCACAGCAGCTTTATGCAAGGCAAGCTTGGATTCTAGTCACTTTGCTCCTGGCTTTTCACACTCAAGGAATCTTTTGTCTCATCAGTGTTTGAAATGTCTTAGGTACCCTTAAGCTTGCTACTAGGAGAACTATTAAGATTCTTCTTAAGTGTCTGTTAGTTTCTCTGGCCTGCAGCCCCACAACAGTGTTTTGTGGGATTAGTGGAAATCAATTGTGTGAGAGATGTGTATGAAATACATCAGATGAGAATCCTTCCACATCCTAATTCCTTTGGATCATCATTTCAAAGTGCTTCATGAGAAGCAGACCAGAAACTGCTGACGAGTGTCACCTCCTTCAGAAGGCATGGTGATTTGCTGTCAAGTGGTTCAAAGAAACAAAAAAATTAAATTGGTGAAAAAAACCCCATCGCTATGCCTCACAATGCACCAGGGATGTGCTCTATTTTTTTTTTTCTTCCCAGGATTCAATTAAAAATTAAATTAATTTTTTATTTCATAGAGTAAAAAAAAAAAAGTCAAGCCACCTGAAGCAGATGTTCATTAAAATAAAAGTTATATAGAGAAAAATATTTCTTTTTGTATTGAAAAGAAATATTCAGACGGATTGAGGGTTTTTTCTCCACAGAAAATGATGATTCCTGGNGTTCAAAGAAACAAAAAAATTAAATAGGTGAAAAAAAATCCATCCCCATGCCTCACAATGTACCAGGGATGTGCTCTATTATTTTTTTTTCTTCCCAGGATTCAATTAAAAATTAAATTAATTTTTTATTTCATAGAGTAAAAAAAAAAAAGTCAAGCCACCTGAAGCAGATGTTCATTAAAATAAAAGTAATATAGCGAAAAATATTTCTTTTTCTGTTGAAAAGAAATATTCAGACAGATTGAGGGTTTTTTTCTCCACAGAAAATGATAATTCCTGAAATTAATAAGTTTTGAAAGGTCCAGAAGGTTAGATTTTCAAAAGCATAAGTGGTTGCTGGAGTCAGTCCTAACTGCTCGTTGTGCCTTTTGAAAGTCTCCTCTGGAGAAGATAAAATACCTTGTAACATTTTTATTACTAATTATTATGTATAAGTCATTAAAATATTTTGTCTGACCCCTGACCCTCTCTCTAGGTTAACGCAGCGCATGCAGTAGGAGAATGAATACAAAATTCTAACTTTCTGGTTTTTCCTTCCAGGGACACAATAAAATCATAATCTACAGCAGACCTGTATATTTTTGTATATTGTGTGGCCTTATTTTGCTGCTAGATGCTGGATCTAAAGACACAAATCCACCTGTTTATACGATGTATGGCCTGAAGCTCTTTTCACCCAGATCTCTCCAGTCAGCCAGAGACCATGTAATAGGTGAGTCAGTATTTTTCCTAGGACTGCAAAAAGGAGTTAAGCACTAGTCTGTGTTTTCCCATGCTGGCAGTCAAACACGTGTTATGGAGGCACAACTCAAAGTCAAAATGATAGAAACATTTGGAATGACTTAAGACAGGGATAGGGGGCAGCTGGCGACCTTGCCACATGTAAAAGGAGTTCTTAATGAAAAGAGGCTCATAGAAATGTCTTCATAGAAAACTAAAAGTCACTGATGTCATTAGCAAAAAACATAATCTGTGAAATGCAGTTAATTATTGTAAGGACTTGTCTGTGTGGAACAGTTACTGCAGAATAACTCGAGTTTTAAATTTAATGCCTGGAAGCTAATCCATGCCAGTTCCTCAGATGGACATTCTTCTGATCATGAAGGAAGTGCCTTTTTTTGGTTTAGTTTGATCATACCATCCATGTGACCACTTAGCGTGGAGCAGCCACTCTGCAGTAGCTCTTTCAACCTGTTTCCTTCTAGAATCATATTCTGAGGTTGCTGAGGACATTCAGATACTGCCCCAAGACAGGTCTGATGATCCTTTGGCCCTAATTTGGGGTGGCCACAGCTGACATTACCCTATTCTGTCAGGACACTTCTTCCTGTTGCACACCACACTTAGAGTCTATAACTGTGATGTTACACCAGCTGAGCCACAGATACAAGTGCTGAACTGGACTCCTGTCAATAGTGCAACACTGTTAAGGTATAAAATAGGAAATGTGAGGTTTACAGTAAAAGTTGTGAAAATTTCCCAGAAAGCTGTGTTGTAGTGTACCAAAGATGGCCTGTTGGTTTTTGAATTTAGAACCAGGAAAACCTACTTTAGTAGAAGGAAAAACCTTTTGTGATATAGCGTGTGACCCTCGAGATCTTTGTTCACCTGTGACTGTTGTACTTGCTTTTTGCCATACTCATGTCAGACTTACTGCCTGACAGGCCCACTGCTTTTAGGAAAGCCTCCTGGTCCTTAACATGGGTGCTATGGCTCCCAATTCTTCTCACCAGAAACAGGGGAGTATGAAGATCTGCATCTCATTTTAATTAGCTTCTTTCATTACTTTCCTTTGGTCTCATTAAAGTTTCTCCTTACATCTTACTTTGTCTGTCAAAGGTGAGCAGTAAAAATGCTGATAAATAATTCAACAAGAATCTCAGATGACACTTGGGATAGAGATAAATGAAAAACTATAGCAACCAGTATAAGAAAACCAAGTGTGGTTATAAATGTGTTAATTTTGGCTGGTCTCAAAAGAGATGGCAGAGCATGTTCTTGAAGCAGGAGGGGGTGGGGGAGAGAGGAAATATAGGCTCATCTCCCCAGCTGGCATGTGTTAAACAAGAAAGAGAGAAGAAATCATTTCCCTTTGCTTGTCCCCTGTTCTTATTTTGCCAAGGTATATTGGTTCAAGTGATGTTTGGTGCCATGCTTTGGCTATTCCTTGCTTTGTCTCTGTGGAAGTCCTAACTTGTGGCTGCTGTGAATCCTTGCAATTGTTCACAGTGCAGCGACCTCTGTAAACCATGGCACTCTGGCATCCTGCAGCATCTTGCTGCACTTTGAGTGTAGATTCTCTTAGGTAATGAAGGTACAGAAATATTTGTTTTGGGCTATGAAATAATGAGGGAAGTTGATCCCTCTGAGTACCAATAAAGTCTTACTACTGTCTTGCAGTTTTGCCTATTTGCTAGGCATTTTTTATCTCTTTTTATTGGTCTGTCATCATATGGTGGGTGACTTTTTAGTTTATATTTTAATCATAATTTATTGTAGTATTCAGAGTTGATATGTTTGGAAATCAGGGGATTTTTGACTGTGCATTGCAAATACCAAGGAGAGGAAAAGTCTTTTATTTCAGGTGTTTATTATGATAAAATGCAAAAGCCTTGGAAATCACAGAATGTACCAAAGAACTAGCGTGATGCTGCATATCATATTTTGATAAAAGTCTTGAAACAAGGTCATAAAAGAAAATAATTGCAGATTTGTTAGATGTGTAACCTAATTACTTATGAAACATGGTTTTTAACACGTTCATTTATTTTCAACCTACTTATGATCTGATTCTGTTTTATTTTAAATTGGTGATGATTCTGCTATTGATTTATACTTATATTAGTTGGGGTTCATGACTTTAATTCTCACTGTGGTTTTCATCTTGAATTCCTTATTTCAGTGAACAGTTTTGCTAGATTAACATATGAAATGCAAGTAAGGGCACAGACAGACCTAACCTCAGTCACTGGGAGCTACAGGTGTGCTTAGTGACAAAAGTAGTTATGCACTTTATTTATGATAATTCTTGTGATGAAACCATTTAAACATTCAACAGGTAGGTGAAATTATTTGGCAGACATCTCAGAAAACTTAAGAGTCAGGAGGTGGCAAAATTTTGTGATAATGAGTCCTGTGCCTGCTCCTTTTAACGAGTGAGCTACTGTCAAGGGAAGAAAGCCTGTGAATGTTATGCTGTCCTCTATTCAGGGGTGGGAGAACAAAAAGGCTATTTCTCACTGAAATAATGCTTTTTATTTTCCTTGTGAAAAAAACATGTTTTACTACTCAGATATATATCTTTTTTTAAATAATCATTTTCTAGCTGTCTAAAATGTTTGCAGTGATGTTGCCATTCTACATTTCTCAAAAGACGCAAATTTTCCAAAGTCATAATTTGTGTTTCCCTCTCATGTTTACATGATAGGTGCTTGTTTAGAGGAGAACTGCAGTGTTAAACACAGCAGCTTGCACAACGATCTCTTAGTGGTCCCGATTTTAAAGATGTTGTGGGTCTGTATGAAAATCTGCAATGCTTAAAGAAATTCTCTCTGGAATTCATAATGCAGTTTCAAAGGATTAATCAGCTACTTTCATTGTCCCCTTCCCACAAGGGGAGCTACTGCTTCTAAGTTCAATCCTTTTGTAGGTGACAACTGTTTATTTTCCTCTCTGGTATGCTCCTTGGTCCAGGATGAGGTAACCTAAGCTGCCTTAGCTAAAGAAGTTGCTAGGATTGTTCAAGGTATTCATAGAGAGTGGGTGAGGTGAGGACAGTTTTATAGTTAACTAACTTTCCCCTCCTTGTTTACATTTTTCTCTATATATCTTGGTGTACTGTCAAGTCTTTCATGTCATCCTTCCTTCCACTGCTCTTATTCCACTTTTTCTGAGATTGCTACAGCAAAGACAGTCATTTGGACTGTAAGTCAGTAGTCTAAGATGAGTTCTGGCAGTTCTGCAAGTCCTTTGCCCAAGGAACAATATCTCCTTAGAGTTTCAGCAGTGATTTTTTTGGGATAATTGATCCATGGTGAGTCCACATGGCCTGCTGAACAGTTTTCTATCATGCCATTGGCTGTCTTCAAGAGTGGTCCTTGCTTGGCTTGGCATGATTTGGTGGAATATCTAAAAATGTGCAGAGTAATAAAGGAGGAGGAATTTAATATTGGGCATTTGTATGTAAAAGACTGAGAAGAGAGCATTTCCTTATTTTCTTACATATGTATGATCTGTGCCAGTATCAGGAAGTAGTGTTGAAGGTGCTTTGTGAATCCTAGTATACTTAAGCAAGTGCTGTCTGTGTTTAACACTTCAGCACGTCGTTTTCTCTCCTGTGTTGGACTTCCTTGGCAAGATTTACAGTATTAGATAGCAGGAGCATATCATATGATGAAGATAAAAGCTGTCAGATCAAACTTGGTGTATTGTTTCCTTTTAGCACAAGAAGCCTTAGTAAGATGAGCTGGCAGATGTGAAATTAGCGCTCAGCAAAGAACACAAATCCTTTTGTTTCCTTCTCAAAAATCTGACTGGGGGAAAGGGGAATAAATTGTACCAGTGATTTGTTTAATTTGCTTTTTAAGAGAATGAATAGGAGGAAACGGCAGTCTTCCTAGGATCTGAAGTAACAAATACATTCTTGTTTACAAGGAAGAGTGGCTGACACACATCTCTCTGCCATGCAGAACATTGTGGTACTAGTATAATGAAGCAGTAAGAATATGATTGAATATGTGTGTGTATCCTTGAAAGTTTACACTTGGGTCAAGTGTGCATTTGGATGCTTTGCTAGACAGTCTTGCTTAGCATTTTCTATGGTGGAGCTAAGAGTGAGTGGATAGGAAGGAGGACTGGCTGGAAGTAAACAGAACATAAGATTAGCGGCATGATTACCTGAATTATGGCTCCTGCTTTTCCTTGTCTATGAGGCAACCATTAAAATTAGCATTTCTATTCAGAAGGAGAGTATGTAAAGCTGTCAGACTGGGTTTTACTCCTGAGTTTCTTTCCTGTTTTTAATGTTCTTTCACTACTGCAAAGTTTAAGTCCATTCTGGTGGAAGCTGGTGGAATATTCTGGGGAAGCTTGCTATAGGCTTTTACCATATTTAGGGGCTGCCATAAGTGTCTGCTCTTGACTAGTGGGAGAGGCAGGATATCATGATAGCCAAGATATTTCAAATCTTAGCCATTAATTTTTTTTTGTTTGTTTGAATTTTTATAGCTGTGCTTGAACCATCTTAGATTCAAGGAGGAAGTTCCAAAGTCTGCAAATTAAAATTTTTCTACTTTGAAAGGAACAGATACAACTTTGAAAGTATTTGAGAAGCAATAAGGAGGCTATGTAATGACATTTTTTCGACACTGTTTTTATCCAAAATCAATCTTCAAGTTAACTGTGAGCTTTAGTTTCTTATGTGTAAAATAGCATTATTTATTTTGAATACATGAGGCGGAAAGTGTAATCATTGCTGCTAAGGTTAAGGTATGCTCACTTGAATAATCTTCAGAATTTATTGCAACAATTTCTTGTTCTGGTGTGATGCATATTTCTACTTTTTCCATACATTGAATGTGTGACTGTGTTCTAAAATACTTTTTTTTTTCTTTAGTGTTTTTGTATTGCTTTCCTGCAATTTCTCTTCTTGGACTTTTCCCTCAAATTAACACCTTCTGCATATACCTTTTGGAACAAATAGACATGTTGCTTTTTGGTGGTTCTGGTAAGTAGCCATCTTCAGCCTGAGCTATCCCTTTCTGGTTTTATAACCTCAGATTAGAATATATTGTTGCATGTTACAAAGCACAGTGCATGCTAAAGCTCAAACAGCTAATAGTATTCGTCTAACAGTGGGGTGAATACTTATAAGGCCCACTTGATTAGATTTCTTTTTGCTTTTGAAAAGTTTTCAAAACTATAGGCTGCAGGATATGGTTGATATCAAAGAGCTCTTTCCTGGCACATGTGATATGAATCTTTATTTATTAAAAAACCCCAAACTTTAACTTTCTTTTTCTGTTAACATCTAGAAAAAAAGTTTGCATTCTTCCACAGAAAGGCACATTGACAAGATATTTGACGTGTGATAATTTTTTTGGTGTTATTTCAGTCAGTTTAAAGAAGGCCCTTGAGAGATGAAGCATCGAGATTTTTTGTTGGTAGTGGTGTTTTTTGTTTTCATTATAGCTTAAGTAACAGGGAAGATTGAGATGCATCTGCACTGTCATCTTAGTTTGGGTCAGAAACAAAGTTCCTCCTTCTTCCCACTTACCACGTGTCTCTATTTCAGCTGCTGCTGGGTTCGTGTCTGCACTATACAGCATTTCCCGAAGCTTTGTTGTTCTGATTGTCCTATATGCCTTCTGCTTCAGTGCAGTGAAGGTAAGCCAGAAAAACAACACTGGAACAATTCAAAATTTCAAGCTGGAAATTCATGTAATCTAGGGAGACCAGCGTTGTTTGGTCCTACATTGTCATTGCTTATCAAGATGAGCTTTGCAAGCCATGCTTCAGTTTCTGCGTGTTAGTTACACTGAAATAGACCAAAACTGTAGCAGAAATTCTGAAGTAAATGTGTATCTAATACCTGTGATTATTTGCCTCTTATATGTATTAGTCTGAAATGATCCACTGAATTTTCTCTACAAACATGAACAGCAGCCTTGACTTAAAAAGCTGCAGTTTCTGTTGACCTGCATAGTCAGGCCAAATATGCTCATAATTCCTAGTAAGGGTTTTGCTGTTGCTTCATAACAATATGCCCAAGAACTTAAATGTTGACCAGACCAGTGGACCGTCCAACTAAGTAATGTGTCTACATCCACAAGGAAATGCAATTTAGGAATTTAATGCAAGCCAGATGACTGAGTTTGCTATTCTTTTCCCTAATATCCCACAGTCGTTACACTAGAGATGTTGGAGAGTGTGCTTATTGCATTTGGTGTCTGTGGGCTTGTTGTCTATGAATATGTTAAGTCCCTTCCTGAATGTGCTGGTCATCTCTGCCTCCACAGCTTTGTGCCAACAAATTCCTGATGTTCACTGTGCTCTGTGCAAAGCAGTGCTGTCCTTCATCGGTTTTAAGCTGATCTGCTAATTTCACCCAAGTCTTCCTGATGCCTAGTATTGTAGGATTTGTGGAAAACCTGGCCTGCATTCTTTTCATCCACTGCCTTTACAATTTTGTAGGCATCAGACATATCCCCCTCAGCCATCTCTTTAAAATGAAGAGTCTCAGCCTTTCTCGTGTCTCCCTGTAAAGGAGCTGCTTTCTCAGAAGTAGCTAAGTTGGTCACCCTACTCTGTGCCTTCTCTTGCTCTGTTGTGACCCTCAGATGTGAAGAGTCAGTTGTGTGTGGTGCTCAGGATGCAGGTGTGCCACAGCTCTCTATGCTGGCATAGGACTGGTTCCCTTACCAGTGATGCCCAGTTTTGGGCTATATTCTATCTAAAGCTTTTTTTTTTTTTTTTTTTTCCCCAATATATAGTGTCTCTGTCCTCTGCATGGGACATTTGAAAAATGGCAATGAAATTTTTGTCTGCCTTCAAGTCGGCTGTAAAATTTCCAGTGACCACAGCAAGACCAGAATTTCATGTTAGACTTGTAATGAAATCTATCCTGTAAGGGACAGCATTTTGACAGTGTTTCATTAAGGGCTGGATGCTATCAGTGTCCATGCAGGGGTGCACCAGGATGTGCTGTGATTCACAAGCTGGCCTTGACATCTTGTGGGCACGTGTCAGAGGAAGCTTCATGGTGGCACACATCCATAGCACACACAGAGATCCCAACATGAGGTTCTGCAGCTGCCGAGGATGTATCATGTCAGCACCCAGGCTGGCAATTTGCACAGATGAGAGAGGAGGTCAGGTGTTTCCTTATGGGAATTCTTTAAAGAACATTAGCATTTCTATAGTGGCTTTTAACAATTTTTCACTTGAAATTTTGAATAGGAGCCTTAAATCAGAAAAGGACAATTATAATGCCTTAATGGTCACTTGCAGATGGTCGGAGCTGGCTGTGTGTTCTTAACCACTCCCAACAGTAAGGTAAATTGTGTTAAGCTACCATGTTATCTTGTACCTGGGTGGCTTGAGTCCTTACAAAATAAATTACAGCAGCTCTGCTGCTATGTTACGATACTTGAAATTAAATGTCTTTGAACGTGTGGTGTTCTCCCAGAGAATCTCCTGTCACCTGGCTCACCTAGTTTATCAGTTGTATTGGTTAGACCTGACCCAGCTGTGGAATTGATGCTACCAAGTTTAACTGCTGCTGATGCAGTTTCCTAAAGTAGCCAGCATTCCTGCTACTGTTTCCTGGCTATGTTAGTGACTGGAAACTGGCAGCTGCGATGGAGAAGGAGGCTCTCCCTAAGGATGAACAGAGTGAGAAAATGGATAACTGCGATGAGAAACAATGATAAAAATGAAAAGAGCTACACGGGAGGCAGGAGTTAAACTACTGTTAAACAGGCAAATACCTGGGGAGGGAAAATTTTTTTTTTTTCTTCCTAAGGTTGGCGGAGGGTGATTCACTAGTTGAGGCTAGGGAAGTTGTGTTATAGATACTTGTAAAAAGTTTTTTGTTAACAGTAGGGAAAAGAAGCCACTTAAAATAGTCTACATAGTCTTTTCTCAGCATAATACTTTAAATTACAGCATGCAGGTGGCTTTGTAGATAAGCAATCTCCTTGTGGATTAGGCTTCAAACTGCTTAGAAATATGCTTTTAATGCTACCCTGAAGTTGAGTACTGTGAAAGATTTACAAGATATCTGTTGTAAATTACTAATATTAAGTTCAGACTTTCTGTTCACACAGAAGTTAGAGTTAATTTGAATTTTAATGGCACTGTTCTTGTAAAGACACTTCTGAGAAGGTTAATTTAAAGCATGTAAAGATGATTCCTCTTGCTTCAGCTCATAATCTCAGTCTACCGGCGTGCTTGAAATTTCATACATTTTTTCTTCTAGAGGTTATGAAATAAGCACTTGTGTTAACCCTCCTTGTTCTTCAGTCAGGTCCAGAGATTTTTGTTTTGGACTGATGTCTGTAATGTTGCAAGAGAATGATTCTCTGGTTGATGGAGGAAGAGTAGGAATTGGCTTAATCTGATCCTGAATAGGGCCCACTGTGAAAAGTGGTCTAATACCCCTATAAGTAACTAGAACTGTTCTGATATGTAGTGAGCAGCAATTTATGACCTTAATCAAGTGAAGATTTTAATTTTGGGTGTGCTAGAAATTGCAGAGTTTAACTCAAAACTGAGCAAATGCTGTAGTCTGTTTTACTGAGGTGTTTGCACAACAATGGTAAGTACAGGGTTTTCTTTAAGCTAGAAAGAGCATCTCTTCCATTCTTGCACTTTATATGTGTTTTTTATTCTTATTTTACTCTTTTCACTTTTAGTCAGTTTGCCAAAACCAACAGAGCAAAATTTTCAATATTTATGGAGGTCAAAAAAAAACCCAAAACACCATAATCAAAATTTTTCAGGGCAGGGAAACATGACAGACTCTATTTGGCAGAGGACTTCTGGGTTGAAAAGCATATTTTTTTGGCTGAAACATAGCATCCTCAAATGTCAACTCCATTTATTGGCAGAACATCTTATAGCTCAGCAGGTGTAACTACCAGAGTTCTATTTCCTGAAACAAATTGTAGAGGAGAATGGATCTCTGAGTGATTTTGTGCTTTTTACTGGTGAGCAATTGCTCACATCAAATGCCCAGCCTGAAGAACATTCCAGTGGTATCAGACTTTATTCTCTCCTTCCCTAAGTGGTTCTTGTGTTCTAGTTATAATCTTGCAGGGTGAAATAGTCTAACCTGTTTTCTCTGTGCACATTCATTATTCTGGAAGGAAACACATTACACCCGAAGAATAATTAATTTAGCATCTTAGTTTCCTTTTTTGTTAAAATAAAACCAGTTTTTCTTTTATAATAAATCTGTGTTCTTAAGTGAGTTTTTCTTGTTCTTTATTAGAGCATAAGCTATATATACATACATATGATAGTTTGATTTAGTTGTGCTCAGATTCTGAAATTAGTTTAGAATAACAAATTCACAGTGTTTAATTGTTTGCTCTAGAACTTCAGTTTTAGAAAATTAGGAAGTAGGAATTGTTTTGGGGTGTGTCCACAGAACAGTGTAAGTATTCAAGGTAACTTTCAGCATGCAAATATAAGCTCTGAGGACTAACAGGCTTGTGCTGAAGTCCTGTGCCTTGTCCAGATTGATTTTGCAGTTGAATTAACGTTGTACAAGACCAGCTGAGAGACTTTAGGAAAAAGCAGCTGTGGTATAGATGTATCATTTAACTTACATCTAAGTAGGTTTAACTTAACAGTTTAACTTAATAATTCTCATGGATTTTCATTCAGAAGTTGCCTGAGGAAAATTATTATACAG
This sequence comes from Pachycephala philippinensis, assembly GCA_013397055.1. Taxonomy (NCBI): domain Eukaryota; kingdom Metazoa; phylum Chordata; class Aves; order Passeriformes; genus Pachycephala; species Pachycephala philippinensis. The sequence goes on along the minus strand of VWZT01008270.1, from coordinate 832,645 downwards.
TATTCTCAGTTGAGAGTTCATCCTGTGACCTGCAGATGATTGGAATGTCCAACAAGTTCATTTGGCCCTGTCACTCTTGCTGACCCTGTCACTCTGAATGACCTTGCAGTGCCTTTGCCATGACACGACCAGAAATATTTGTCTCTCATGGCTAAAATGCACATAGCACCTAAAAAAGGATGGATAGATCTCTAGTCTTGTGTGAACAGTGAGGGCGTGGGTTGGGTCAGGTGTCAGGCTGCTGTCGTGTCCCATCACAGGGCCTGATCAGAAGCATATGCCATGTTTTGGGGAGCGGCTGCACACTGCTCACCTGCCAGACCTAGGGTGTTTGTTATGTGACCAAATGTGCACTTCCACACAACTAAAATAAGTCTGCCACCAGGGCCAGGCACAAACTCTTTGCAGGATGATGATACCTGTGTGTGCACTGTGTGACTTGGACACTTGGAGGAGAAGAAAGAACGTGTTGTTCAGAGGTGACTGGGAAGCAAAGGGGTCCCAGCTGCTGTGGCCAGGTGATGGCTCCCCTCCTCATAGTGTTCCTGAGCAGCTTTGCCCTTGCTTGGTATTGGTGTGGAGGAGCTGTGGGCCTGCAGCTTGTCAGGACCTCCTCTGGTGGTGCTACTGCTGGGATGATCAGTTTTCATTTTCTGTAAAGCTGTCACATAAAAAAGAAACCCCAAATTGTTCACAGTAGGAAGTACAGAGTATTGCATCTGAAATTACAACAGATAATTTCTCCATAAAAACCGTGAGCATGAAATAGCTGGTCTCTGTCTGTGTTTGAGGCCTTGAGGACTGATGGGCAGGACACTATGCATCACTGCTGTCAGTGAAGGCAGTGCATTGGGAGTGGAACAGGTTTACAAGTCTCTGTCTGACCTGGCTGGTGCACAGAAGTTGTTCCCTGTGGTGATGATGTGAAGTCACATGGATAGATTTCTGTTTTACTGTTATGCTATCCCAGTGATGCAAAGGTGGTTTGGTTACAGCTTTGAGGTGTTGCAGAGCATAGATCTCTTCATAGCTCTTATCCCATGTCATATTTGTATCATGAGTGATAGGACACCAGCTGCTTATCCATCCTTGCCTATAACAGTACTGTAAACCTGGTTTCAGGCAAGTACATAGGTAAATGTCGTAGATTCTGAAGTGCAAAGACCTGAGTTTCTCCTGCTTGCTTTGAAATTTCTTTATCTCCCAGACCTCTGTTTAATGATATCATCACTCCTTATTCCAGTTCTTTCCAGGTCCTGTATGAACTTTCATTTACTTTTGCTTAATACAAAGCTCTAAATCCTAGCATGGTTTTGTCAGCTCTTTTTGTTCATTCCTTGGATTCTTACATCCAATAGCAGCAATTTTTCAGCTCACTGCTTTATTGAAGCTGTTGGGTGACTGAGCTTAGTTTAACATTACCCAAGTTCACTTCAGCCCTGGCTTTATTTCTGATCTCATCTTCAGTCTGTAATCTTGAACAGAAATTGGCAGCTCTGATAGCTTAGCTTTGATGTATGAAAGGGTTTTCTCTTTTTCCAGGAAGAGGTGTTTTTATTTTTCAAATATTACATCCATCAGATTGGAGACATGGGAATTTCTGTGCCATCTTTTAGACTTGACTAGAATTTCATGATGCACTGATTTTTGTCTCCTGCTCCATCTGTTTTGCAGTCTGTGCCCCAATGTTTAAGAGATGTTTTAAAAAAAAGTCAGGTATGCCCTCCTACTTTTTCTACAAATATTTGGTCTGGAATTTAGCCATCTTGATATCAGTCTTTAGCATTCCAGTGTTCTTGGGTTTTGCTGTGGGGCAGAAGAGCACACCCCTGAACGTTTCTGGAATCAGTCAGTCCTTGTCTTCTGCCTTCTGTTCCTATCAGTTGGTTTCGATTTGAAACATATCCAGAACCAGTAAATTACTTGTCATCCAGATAATTTTTTTTTTTTGTTTTTTTTTTTTTTGGTATGGAACTTGCAGTTTATCTTCATCAGCCTGGAAAAAAAAAATCAGATTTTTGGACTTGGGTTAGAAAAATTAAACTGATGTGAATGTATTCATATGTGGCACACCAGCTTTTTCCAGCTCTGTGTAAATGTATATGTTTTGAAATGTAAGTTACATGGTTTCCATTACCTCATACCTGAAGAAAGTACTTTCTGGTGGTTTATTTATTGCTTCAATGGACAGTTGTTAAAAATCCTGTGTGGATTTTAAACTGTTCTCAGCTCACCTTGATGTAATTTGGTTTGTTTAATGAGTTTGAAACCCATTAATCAGAATAACAGTGCTTCTTGCTTCCCGTCTTCAATGATGCAGTCTTCATCTATGTACTAATAATTTTGAAATATTTGTCTTAGGGTTTTATGGTGGGAAAGAATTGCAAGCATACATCTCCCTCAATCTGCTAAGTCCCCAAATCAATTTCTAGACAGCAGTGAATGGGCTCATGTGTATAGACAGAAATCCTGGATGTGTAAGCAACCAAAAACAGAAGTATAATATTATTGGATGGCTTTATTTCTGCTGCATAAAATATTCTCAGTCCTTTTGGAGGTTTTGGAAGCAATTTTTTTCCAATTTAGAGACTGCTTAGTTTCAAGCAAGAGGTGTTAGGGGTGTTAAATTTGGAGAGTATTGCTAGATACCATGCCTTTCACTAAGTGAATTTCTCAGCCATAGTCAAGTCTTGCACTGTAGATGTAGCTTCAGTAGTTATGGTCTTAGTTTTCTGTGTATAATAAGAACTGATTTTCCAGATAGAAAAAAGGAATTATGCCTGTAGAGTCTAACATGGCCCAGGGTGCCTCTCACTGTGTGTCACTGTACAGGAGTGTAGAAATCTGCATTATTTCTTTAGGATAAACTCACTGTTATGGGAAACATGAGTATCCATTCTTCCTGCCTGAAGCTGTTGCTCATCTTGCTTTTTAGCCAAGGAATTTTAGTCACAGAGTGGGATCCTGTTGTGTAAGGTGGTGTGTGTGGAAACACACAGACACCCCTGTATCAGTCCAATCCTTATGGATTTTAAATTTTAGCAGTGAAAATACGGTCCAAGATAGCAGCTGTGATTGCAGAGAAACAGACAGTGTTGCTTGGAGTGGGCAGTGATACCTGTATTCTGGTGGCTTATCACTTGTCGCCTTTTTGGAGATCATCTGGGAAAGTAATGCTTTGTTTTCCATGGGTGATGGGAAGATAAGGCTGGTGGGCATCTTATCCTAGAATTTCTCTTTAATCTGTGTAACACGAGGCTCATTATTTCACATATTTTGGTTGTTAGTGTTCACTGAAAAGGAGTATCCATGGTAATACGGCGTTAAGCTTATAGTTAGCCTTGTAGAGAACAAGTTCTTACTGTTTTCTCATATTTTGGGGGGTGAGGAGGGTCCCCTTTTACAATCTCTTGCAGAAAGTCAGTGTTTTAGATGTTCAGAAATAGGATGATAGTATTTATTTCCATCTTTATCATCACACATGTGGAATGGTTGACCGCCAGCACTTCCTGCTTATTGCTTGATATGTGAGCAAAAGCACAGATCCATGATGAAGCAGGGCTGTGGAGGTAAGGAGAAAGACCAAAGAAAGTTTGATTGAATTGCACGAGGGGCTATGTGACTTTTAAAGGTCCATTCCAACCCAAACTGTTCTCTGACTCTGTAAATAGTGATGAAATCATGAGAGTGGAAAACCAGGTGTATGAAGACCCAGTGGAGTTTGTCTCCATATTTAAAAACACGTCCACCATGCCAACGCCTTCACCTTCAATGATGCTGTCACTGCAGCAATCTGCAAAGTCATAGCCAAGTTGAGAGGAATACTCTGAAATTTAAAAAAAAAAAAAATAGTAACAAGAATTTCTACTTAGCATAATTGTTTCTCTGTTCAGAGCACTTTTTGTCTCTGGAGTAGAACACATGATTTATTTGAGCCTATCTTTGAAAGATAAGTGTGTTACATGCATTTGTTTTGAAGAAGAAAGAAGTAAAAAGGATAAATAATGTAGGACAGAAAACTACTAACTCCACTTTTTAAAAAACATTTGCCTTCCCACCTCTAGCAGTGGTAAAAGGCTCATAAGTTCAAAGACACCTTTATCTCCCCTTTTAGTGGATTGTTTTGGGATTAGGCAATTCTGTGGTTGAAATGGAACACCCCCACTCCCACCACTGGGTCTGTTGTAACTCATCGCTTTCACCCGTAACCCTGTAAGTCTCTTTCACCTGTTTTACAACTGGCTACGTGAGTGTCTGCATTGAAGTCAAAACCATGTATGAAAGCACTACGTGTCACCTCAACCCAATGAGGTAAACTAGGAAGTCAAAGTCCCTGTCTAGTATGACAGATAATACCAGCTTCCAAGAGTAAAACCTGTCATTCCTGTTTTCCCACTGAGAAGAATCATTGTTCAATTATCAACTATATTGGTTTTTTTTCTTTTTTTTTAAATTTAAAGCTACCAGGCATCATTAGTGGGGGAGGAAATTGACAAAATGGAAGAGGGTACATCACACTGATGTTGGAGAAATGACACCTTTGTTCATTCTCATCTTTTATACAACATTGTGTAGCATTTTTCTGGAAAATCCTGTTCTCCAGGCACATAGCAAATATTGATGCCTGTCCTGCCTACTTCCCTGGCTCTCTGACATCTGAGTTTTGAGGGGACAATGACAATTTGGACCTGAAGCACAGGCCAGAAAAATGCAGAAGCTATGTGTGATATGCAGAAAATATGGGACTAGAATTCCTGAGACATTAATATGGGGATTCAGCCGTGTACAACTTTATAGTAGAAAGAGGATGGAATGGTTTTTCAAACTGGCTTGTGGTAAATTTCAGTATCAGAATATTGCTCAACTCCTGATAGTATTTTGCTTTCAAAAGAAGTTACAGGGCAAAGGGGCAGTCGTGCACTAGAAGCTGCTGGGAGGATCTGTACACAGTTGTATTGCCCAAAAATGCAAAGGATGTTTAGACAGGCTGTGATTCAGCCATTTTCAGAACATTTTGGCTTCAGTTAATTTTCTTCAGTGTTTTAAAGAATTGAATATGACAGGAGATTAAGCATGGGGAAAGCTAACCCAAAATATAACCCAAAACTGGGAGCAATGAAATGAAGAGTAGGATTGTATGGTAAAGTTTAAATTGTCAAGTAAACAGTGCTGGATTCTTTTAATAATAGCATGTGAATCTGTCTTTTGTTTGTAGTTACTGGTTTGGGTAGGATTATTTGATAGAACTAGGCTCTTCTGTCTTTCATTTTTGTGATGTTCCGTAGTATGATGAGGGGAAGATGATTCTTGGAATTAAAATTTCACTTTTTGGTACTGCTCTTAGGATAACGAGAATTTCAGAGTTAAGTTGCAAAATTCCATGCTGCAATGGGTTAGATGCTTGACACTTTAAAGAAAATTCATTTGTCTTAGGTATTCATTGCACCTGAAAGAAATGGAGTGTTTCCTAACATATTAAGAAATCATGCATATAACTGAGGAAAATAAGGCTAATAAACCTACTTTATCCTCTGAAAATATTGGTCCTGTATTAACTGTTAAGTTTTTTAAGCAAGAGATAACCGTGCAGAAGAAGTCTTGTTTGCACTAGCCTAAAGTTTCACAGATCCTACAAGCATAGCTTCTGAAAACCTGTCCAGAAAGTGCTCTGATGCCAGGATCTGATGAGTTCACATTTGGTTGATCAGGTAGAAGTTATGTGGAGGCAAGGAACACAACTAGTAAGTGAAATGGCTTTGGATTTGATCCAAATTTCTGTGTCCTTCGAAATTTGTTTTCCTAACAGATAGAACTCACAAGTATGTCTTACGATCCATGAATTGTACCTGAGGACTTCACAGATAAAGCTAATCTTGATAAGTGTTCCTTAAGCTTTATATTCTTTCTCTTATTCTTTCTAGCAAGTTTTAGCTGTTTAAGTCACCCAGAGAGAGTTTCTCATCTTGTTTATGCCCAGAGTGTGCTGGCAAGTGTGCCAATTGTCTCTTGTTTCCCTGCTTGGGGATGTCAGGCACGGTGACGAGCGCTCTCCCTCTCCGCTGTGTTAGCATCCAGGCAGGGCCTGGGTGTAAGGCAAAAGCAGCAGAAAGATTTCTGAAAAAAACCCCCGCTGCCTGATCTAGGTGATACTGTCATTTGTTACGTGCAGTCTGGCTACAGGTCAAGTAGCTGCATATCAATTTAGCGTGTAGATAAATACACTGCCATTGATTTCACTCGTATCTCATTTTAACGAGAATTTTCCTCTAATGTTTCGTTGAAGAGGAAAGTAAACCTGCCTTTCATGTGGTTTCCTAGCTAATTGCTGATTATAGGGGAGTTGCATAATATGAGCACAAAACATGCCTTTAATTGCAGGGTTTTTTCACGGTAATAAACTTTGATATGAAAAAGGATTTTCAGTCTGGAGTAGATGCCGTACAAATTTAGATGTTGTGCATGTAACATTGAATGTATGATGTATGGCTTAACCTACTTACTTCAGTTTTTTAAGTTTTGCATTCCTAACTTTGCTTTCTGTCATCCTCTTCAGGAGCCCTGGGATGCACAGCACATTCCAGCCCTGTTCTCTGCTTTCTGTGGTCTGCTAGTTGCACTTTCTTATCACCTCAGCAGACAAAGCAGCGACCCATCTGTGCTGATGTAAGTTGCCTGTAAATGTTATTTGCTGATTACTCTGTACAGCACACAGCCAGAGTGATGCCTGGGTTTCAGAACCACAGGGGTTGCTTCCTGAAAGTTCTGTGGTGAGGTGAAATTCCTCACCGTGTCTGCATGGTTGGTATCCGTCCTGTATATGAATGAAGTGCTGCAGTCAGATCACCTGCAGGGCTGCTGCTCTTTAAGCAGCACTATCCAAAATCTCTGAAGCAGATTTTCTGCTCTGGGAAGCTGTGTGCTTGCCAGGTTGGAGGACAGTGATTTAGTTGAGGGGGTGTTCAGGCTACTGGAGTTGCAGAATGTGCACTGGGTAGCACCGGGGCGAGGAGAAGGGACATTTAACATGCTGGGAAGGTGGCTGAATTCCAGCTCTTGCTGAGGATTACTGTAGTAGGCTGTTCCTCTCAGTTTGAGGTTCCATCCTTCTTTTTCTTTGACACAGTCCGCTAGAGGTAACTGAGGAAAGGAAGAGTATGCTAAGAGCTGACATTGCAAACGAGGGAGATTAAGGGGAGAAGTCCCAACATTGTGATCTGCATGTTGAGGTGATGTGTGAGAGAGAGACCCAATAGATCCATAGCTCAGGGGCAGCAAATGTGGGTTTCCCTGTGAGGAAACTGTGATATATGGCTGTTATGGGGGCTCTGGGAGTCCACAAGCAGCTGGGCAACTACATCTACAGCTGTGGGGCTAAGCAAGCAAGTGGGTTTTGTGCAGCCATTATCACCATGCCATTTGGAATTCTGCTTCACAGACAGCTCAGTTTTATCCTAGAAGAGTGCAGAGGGCCTGCGAGGAAACTCACAGGTTCTCTCCTTCGATTCATGAGGTGTGTTGTGTGTGTCTTGAGGTGAGGCTCAAGGCTTATTACACACAATTCTGCAATGCAGAAGAGAGAAGGGGGAAGTGGAGAGCTTTTTAGGCCCTTCAGGATTCTATTTTAGTAGAGAAACTTGGAAAAAGGAGAGCAACACGGATGAGGAAGGAAAGGATATAGAGCACTAGTAGGAAATTGTCATCCCAGTAAATCTTACTGAAGAGTTGAGAAATTCTTTACCATCCAAAAGATTCAGGGAATCTGACATTTATACATTGCTAGGTTCTGATGTGGCAAAGCAACAAGGACTGCTTTCATGTCTTGCCATGAACTTTACCCACAGCCTACTGTGTCTGACTGATTTCAAGTAGACCTGGATCAAGCTTTGTGTAGATGGTGTGTAGTTTATTGACCATTACATTATGGAACTTATGTATGGAAGGAAGTGAAGCTATGTGCGGTATTAGGGAGAGTTCTTAGCCTTGGAGTAAAATATACACAGGTAGATAGCAAATCAGCATGGAATTGTGAGCTCTTTCAATTTTGACGTAATTTAAATGTATCCTTTTCTCCCACTTCCCAGGAAGGACGCACCAGTTCATTAACTTCTTTAGTAAAACAGAAGCTTTCCTTCCTTGAAACTTTTAAGGAAGTAATCTTAAACTACTGAATGCATTTTAACTTGTAAAACTAGCTAACAATTTCATAACATTTGCAATGAAATCTTCAGTAACTGAAATGGTTGTTAAAAATCTAAAAATTAGGAATACGTGTACAACAACGTCAAATGTTTATTGTGCAATTGTAAAAACACATAATCCTTAAAGAGATTTAAGATTTTTTCTTTAAACAACTCTGAACTTCTTTTAAATAAGTTAAGGAGATTGGAAAAAGTATTTAAGGTATGGCCTATGACATAAAATTCAAGATGGATGAGGAGGTAGCACAAAAATCTTGAAGAGAGAATTAATACACAGTTTGTACAGAAATAGCTTTCTTGGCCATTTTAACATGGGTCTAAAGAGCTCTCATATTGGTTTCAGCTTAGCTGAAACAGTAGTAAGAGTCATAAATGCAACAGTACCCTCTCTGCTCATTCCACTAAATGACTGAGTCACATTGGTTGGGCTGCTGAGACTCCTCAAGGTTCTGGTGAGGAATTTCTGCCCTGATCACACGTAGAGCTGGTTTGTGTCAATCTCCAGCTGTACAGAGATAAGAATGCTAATGTATACATGAAGAAGGAAATCTGAGGCTGTTCTTCCTCCTCTGCCCTTCAGGAATACTTGTATCTGTTGCACATGTTCAGAAGTATCCTAACTAGGAATTTTTTTTAAACAGGTCCCTCATTCAATGTAAATATGTCCCTCACTATCTACGCCAACGATTTGAAGATTCATCAGAAGATCCACTCCCAGAAAAAATGAGAGAATCAGTGGTAAGGCTTTTTCTTTGATTACTTTCTGTTCAAAGCTCTCTTTCATCCATTTTGCCCACTGATGAACCTTGTAAATAGTCTCATTTAGTAATTTAAATTATTAAAAGCACAAATAGATGATCTTTACGGTGAGGGCAGGAGCGAGAAGGGGGATACACGCCATTTTCCATTCTGAAGGGCTCCTTTGAAGGGTTCTGCAACGTTAATTCTTTAATACAGTCAATGGGAAATGCACTCTTAGAGCTTGAGGAGTGGAGCGTCTCTCATCCTAGTACACAGAGAACTAGTGCAGGTTCTGTGCACAGAGTTACAGCCTGGCAATGTGGTGTGTCCAAGGTAGGCTGGATTGTTCAACAAGCATTCAAAAAGGTGAGCAGTCCTGCCAAACTCCCTGTCTGCGCTGGAGAGGAACAGGAATCGGTCCACAGAATTACATGTGTTTAACACAGCCCTTATTCTTTATTTTTCTATGGCTAGGGCTACCTGTTTTTCAGGAATGCTTTTTCTGTGCCAGGAAGGACTCTTGACTGTGTGCCCTCCACCCCAGCTGAGCCAAGTGGAGCACACTGTCAGACTTGGCATCTAGAGGTGGAAGAAGCATGTGAAACTGGGATAGTATGGGAGAGGGAGGTACATGCCTGGTGCCAAGCATTGCCATCTCATCGTCTCTTCTTTACTTGGCAGGCTGTTTATTTACTACTGTCTGGCAGGAAGCTCTAAGTTTGTGTCAGCTTATTTCTCACTTCAGCATAAACATCTGAAGTGACCCATCTTCCTTTTTGTGTCTTTTTATATTAAAAAAATGTTTGCTGTTACTCAGGGGAGGTTGATCTTATAAGGAGTTCATGTGGGAAGATCATCAAGTTTCCAGAAATGCTAAGGGGTGTTTGACGTTTATTACTCATGTGAACTGTCCTGCTTCCTGGCTGCCAGACAGCTTTTCCTCCTGACCACATCCCCAACGCCTGCATCCAATCATTTGGAATCTAGGCAGCTATTCCTAAACTTCTGAATGCTCTTTGAAAGCCAGGAGCATTCAGAGTCTCTGGAAGCCTTTTTTGACCCGTAGATGTGGCCTGGGAGTCCATAGTTCCTACTGGCCTCCAGATGTCCCTTCCAAGGGATGCATCTCTCATGTACATCTTGAATAATTTCTTAGGCATTTTTTAAAGTGTTACACAGCCTACATTCAGCATATGCATTGATCCCACACTACCAATGTTTTCTGATTTTCTCTGCTGAGCTGCTGCTTAGATTGTAACTTTTACCATGTACAATGTTATTTTAAACTGCTTCCTCTAACAGGGCCTACATAAGATAAAGTGATATGGCTATTTCTTGTTGCTTGAACTGAGCTACAGTTTCTTGCAAGCTAAACTGTTTGCAACAGTTGATACTGGACTATAAATGTGCATCTAGAAACAGAGGAAAATTTTTTTTTTTGGTTAAAATTTTGCTGTGTTTTGTGGTATTTGTGGTGTGTAGGTTATTGCCATGGTTCATTGACATTCCATTCTTGTACATGGGGGCTGTATGGCAGATGTAATGGAAAGCTTCTCTTTACCCTGTAGTTCTGTCTTTTGCTGATAGTGCCTTTCTTGGAGTACAGAGTCTGATCTCATCTGTTCTGCAGATGGAGCCCAGCCAGAGGACTGAAGCAGTTACTGCAGCTGTCCACTTAACTGGTTCCATTTCACAGTGCAGAGGGAAGCCTTGAGCAAGGCTTTAATATATTGAAAACAAAAACTAAAATAGTGAAAAAATCTGCATCTAAGATCCTGGCTATATTTTCAAAATGGAGTCATTTTGCAGACTCTTTAACTATTTTTATGCCAGTGACATGGACAGGGATCTGTCTTACACTAACACTGCACAGCTGCACGTGGGCCCTTGAGGCAATGGGGTGGAAGATGCAGAATTATAGGGATAACTGCACTGGGATTTGCCAGACACAGGACTTCAGTTCTTCTCTTAAAAATATTTCATTCATGTCATGTTTTAGGATTAATTAAGTGGGCTTCCTGACACCTTTGCTCTCCAGGAAATACCTGGGTTTGGGAATTGGCACTTTTCTGCTCTGTACATTTGATACTCCATGCTGCTGCTGCTATTAGGCAGAGGCTACTTTCCTTCAGTGTTGCTGGAGCTTGCTAGTTCTTTGCCTTCTTTTTTTTTTTTCCTCTGTCTGGGCTTCCTTCAACCTGTATAAAAATTGTAAGCAAAAGTGTTTGCTTACAATGTCAATTAGCAGTGCTAATTTTCCCACCCTGGGAGATCTGAAGAAAGAGAGGGCAATTTCTGATACATGTGGGCTCTTTGTCTAACCCCTGTGTTACCTGGTACCTCTGTCTCAGTTAAACACCAAGGAGACTCCCACTGCTATCTCACCAGTGCAGTGCTAATAGAGCAAGTAGGGAAGGACTGAGGCAGGAGAAAATGCACGTGCATTGAGTTTGAGGAGCACAATCAAGCTGTAGTCCCTGCTGACTTGTTTCAGCAATAGCAGTCATGTTTAGGATGTAGCACTCGGCTGACTCTTCAAAGCCAATTTAAAATAATTTCCAGAACTTTTGTAAGGGGGTCTTCAAATGGTTCAGAAGCTGGGTAAAACAATATATCAGTGTTTGGAAGAGATTTCATGATGGTAGCTCATTTTTTCTTGAAGTGCTCCCCTGCGAGGAGAGAATTCCTAACCCCTGTCAGTGGCAAGAGATGGCAGGATGCAATACAAGCCAGCCTTGCCTTGGCCTCTATACAGACAGGTGGTCTACATAACACACCATTTAAATAACACCCATTTTAATCAGAAAGCCAGAGGCAAACAGAATCAAATCACCTTCTCAAGGAGTTGAAAGCAAACAAGGTTAATATTGAAAATTAATGTGTTGTTTTCTGGATGGCTTTGCATTGATGTTAGGAGTAATAAATACAGCATCTCTAATGTTTGGTTACATGACCTTTACTCTTTTCCTTTCCTTGAATAGCTGTGTAAGAATTGCTAGCTTTGGAAGCCTGAATTATAAAGCAGCTGTGATTGATAATTGACCATTCAACTTTGAGAATGGAGCTTCCTACCATTATAATTAATTTCTGTAGGCATCCACATGGCTGATTACTAGATTAAGCAGTGGCCTGAGGGTGATAATGTGTTACATTCAAACTCAAGCTTCCTTCCTGGTCTTTAATACAAACATTTAGACAGCTAATAAAAGGATTTGTACAAAGCTCCAAAAATGTAATTGAAAATAATGGTTGGACTTGATGATTTTAAACATCTTTTCCACATAAACAATTCTTTGATTCTGTGATAATAATTAAAACAAAAAAAAAGTGCCACTCTAATATATTCTGCCTGTGAAGTCCCCAAGGCATCAAAGGTAGCAATGTTAGTTTGGGGTTTCTTTGTTTTTCCCTTGAGTGTAAAATGGAGAGTGCAAAATGGCTTTCAGCCCAAACTATAACAGTGAGTATCTCTCACTGGAGAGATTTTAACTGTGAATAGAGCTTAATTTTTACATTTTTGGACCAATTGCATTGAAGGACTCAAGCATCACACTATAGGGCTATTCAGTATTCAACTCCTAAGTTCCTGGCCTTGGGAATGACATCCAAAATCCTGCTTTAGACAGTTGGGTCCAAGGTAGGCACATGCTTTTCAGGAGCTAGCTGCCTTCCACAGGAAGGCCAGAAGCCACAGATCCACCCACAGCAGGCTATAGGTGGATGCCCAAGGTTTTCTCCTGGAGGGTCGCTCCGAGTCCCCCCCAGCCAGAGAGAGATCACTGCCCAGGGTCAGCCATTTCCTGGGGGACCCTGTCCCCTGTGCAGTGACACGGAACAGAAGCAGCCCCCTGCTCAGCTTTGTTCGAGAAGGAAAAAAGCCTGGATTTTGTGAGAAGCTTGAAAGCATTGGCCACATCAATAGGGAGCTCCTGTGGGGACCGTTGTGCAAGTCAGCAGCTGAGCAGTATATTTACATTTTGAAGCAGTTCAGTGCAAGGGCAGAAGGACAAGCCTGGGCATATATGATATTTTAAACACTTTCAGTGTTGCCAGAAATGGAAAGCAATTGTCAAATTTGGGGTTGAATATCTGAATAATAATAATTTCCTTACAAACATAGGCCTTTTTCTGTATAGGGTTGTCAAAAGTGATGAGCACATTGTAAAAAGGGCAATTGCAAAATGAAAGATGGGAAATACAAATCCTGTGCGATACAATTTGTGCAATATGTTCCCTCCTAAATGTAATGTTTGAAAAGATTCTCTTTGGTGATCTGGCCCAAAATGGAAAGTTAGGATGCCACCTCTCCCTGAAACGTGCATTGTTAGCACCTCTGCTGATTTTACAGCTAAATTCTTAATATTTTGTATAGTTTTTAAAGTGGCAGCTTCTTCAGCCATCTGATTGTGAGACACATCAGTCATTTTAATACTAAGCCTTTTTGGTTGTACAGAAGGCTGATGAATATGATTGGAGTGTGTTTGTTGTTCTTAGAAGCTTGTTTTAGACTATTGAGTAGTTGAATTCAGCTGTGCAGAAAATGATACTTGATCAAGACTTTTCATGCTGTGTATTCACAAAAGGGCTGAAATAGTGCCATATAAATTTGACACTGCTTATTTTTCCCAGATACTGCTGCTTTACATAGATTTTGTATTCAACATCTTTAAAAATATCTGTAAAGGTTAAAAAAAAAATAATTTCCATCATATGCATTGGTAATAATTCTATTATTCATTTTTATTAGACCATGTTTTTTCAGTACTGCTTCATTTACTAAAACCACTTGAGTTAGAGAAGGATGCACAACTTGCTAGTGAGAGAAAGTTTGAAGTGAACAGAGAAGACCTGTGGGAACAGGCAGGGAGCAAAGATTTAGTCAGGGAATGTGAGCTCCCCCATGTTGTGGTTCTTCTGTTGAATGTGACAGCCAAGGAGCAAGGCTAGCAGGGCTGTGCTTTGAAAAGATGGGCAGGAGTTACAAAGACTAACTCTGCTCCTACACCTTCCCACCACACGTAGCCCATGCAGAGTACAGGGCTGTCTGGAGAAGGATGCTCTCAGAGTGGAGGGAACACTGCTCTTTTGAGGGTATGTGCATACTCCTGAGCAGCCTGGGAAGGGCAAAGACCGTGGTGGTGGCTTGAGATTTCAGCTTAGCCGGTCTGGAGTTTCCTGGGACAAAGCAGCAGTACCTTCTGAGCCTGAAGGCTTTTTAGTCCTGCTGCATTTCAAAGGGCTGCTGCAGTAAGTGGAAGTGCTGATGCTGGTGACCTTTTACTGAGAAGCATCTTTCATAACAGGGAGTGATAGGCAGCCTAAATATAGAGGTTGCTACCAGCTTCCCCGGTAATTCGCAACCCTTCTGTTCTTCGCTTGTTCTGCTTGCTTTCTTTTTATCTCCTTTATTCGTGGGTTTGCCGTGCCATCATTATTTTAGTTTCCTTTCTTCTTCTCTGATGAGATACGTTAAGCCTACCTAGACTGCAGCACCAGAAAGTCAGATGAACCTCTGGTTCTAACAAAAGTGTTACTTTTCACATGTTGTTTCTATATATCTTTGAATTAAAGCATAAGTGAGTTTCTAAACCAAGAGCTACAAATAGTTACCCATTTGGTAACTTAGCAGCAGTACTGAGTGCTGAACCTAAATGCCCTTCTCGTAAATCTAAGACAAGATTTTCATTTACTCACAAAAACATTTGGGTAACCTCTGAAGTACAGTTCAGAAGACCGCACAGATCACAAGCCATCTTGTTGATTTGTTTACTGAGAATGACATTTTAATCACAAGAAAAATGTGCTGTAAAGACAGTGATATTTTCCAATCTTTAGAAACAAAGTTACTCCTACCATAGTTACAGATCTTTACATAAAGGCAGACATGTCCTTTCATTATCATTCGATGACGCTAGAAAGAAGCCTCATCTAAACTCCACAAAATCTTGCTGAAATTTGACTTCCAATAAAGAAAATCAGAGAATGAGACATGTCACTTCAGAACATAATAAATGTATTCATTTTGTGTCTTAGAAGATATTACAGAAAAGCATGACTTGTTTTGGTAATGCGAGAGAAAGGGAATAACAAATATTAGTTCTTGCAAATAGGAAATGGAACCAGAATTTTGATTCCCAAAAATAAGAAAGTCATAATGGAAAAGAGTTATATTCCTTAAGCAGAATCAGATTCAGTGTTAAAATGTATTGCTTTCATTTCTCCAATATTATAACTTTGTTATTTAAAAATATAATTCAAAATTAGACATGAAGAATTTAAATGTGATTACTTGAACAAACCTAGAGTGTGAAGAAATAATTTCCCAAAGCAGAGTGGAGAAAATACTTTCGTATTAGGGAGTGCTGATTAGCCTTATAACAATGCAGAGTGTAAGTAATTGAGAACAGAGTAATTTAGTTTGGTTAAAATAGTGCTGTCTTACTAATTTTGTGTAAAATAATTATTTTCACAGAAAGAAATCTTGAAATCGGATCTCATTGTCTGCACAGCAGCTGCTGTTCTGTCATTTGCTGTCAGTGCCAGTACTGTGTTTCTGTCTTTAAGGGTGTGTATCTATCTTTTGTTTCCCCCCCCTAAGGTATTATGTCTCTTATGCAAAACCACAGGGTGCTTTAACTGGAAAGAATAGACTCTGTGGGAAGAGAAGTTAGTGAAAATGTATTTACTGGTCATGATAATACTATTATATGTGCAAAGCAGTTAGTTTCGGAATATTTGTAATTATTTCAATATTACTTATTTGACATCTTTTTCCTTAAACCTCCACAGCCCTTATGATATGGAACCCAGAGGACAGCATGAATAAGCCTGGCATTTTGCCTTTCTTCCTCCAATCATGGAGGAAAAAATTGGTTAATTGTGTGTTCAAAACACATATGTCAAAATCCGTATTTGCCTAGAGTCAAGAATTTGAACATAGGAATAAAAATTAATTGCACAAAAATACAATTATAGAAACTGTTTAAAAAATTTTGAAGCATATATATAAAAATGTTGTTTGCAAATTATAACCCTGTTTCTTTTTTTTCTGCTTTGGCCCAGCCATTTCTCAGCATTGTCCTGTTTGCTTTAGCATGGACCGTGGGATTTGTAACACATTACATCCTGCCTCAGCTCCGCAAGCACCACCCCTGGCTGTGGATCTCCCACCCCATCCTTAAAAGCAAAGAGCACCAGCAGCGGGAAGTGAGAGGTTTGTAATGAAGTCTTTTCTAAACAGTGGATGCAATGACTTCCAGCTTGCCTTGGTTTGAAGAACAAAAAAAAAAAAAAAAAAAAAAAAATCCAGAAGTAACAGAGCAGGGAGAATAAATTATGCTTTTACTTTTGAGTAGCACACATATCTGATAGTTTTAATTTTTCCACTGGAGCGCCAGCAGATCTGTGAACCTGCAGGAGTTGTCTTCTCAGGCCACTGCCCAGATGGGCTGAGGCCAGGCAGACACCTCTGGAGATTGTCCAGTCTGATGCCCCTGCTCAGAGCAGGGTCAGCTAGAGCAGGTTGCTCAGGGCTATTTCCAGTTTTTAATATTTTCAAGTGTGGAAACTCTACAACCTTTCTGGACAACCTGTAATAGCATTCAGTTATCCTTACAGTAAGAAAGGTTGCTTCAAATTGTGGTGTTTGGGTGTTTTTTTGTTGGTTGTTTTTTTTTTTTCTTTTTAGTGAAAGGTGACTTTGGCAGGTTTTGCTTCAATTTTTCAGTGAGTCTTTGTGAGCAAAGGATGATCNTTCAAGTGTGGAAACTCTACAACCTTTCTGGACAACCTGTAATAGCATTCAGTTATCCTTACAGTAAGAAAGGTTGCTTCAAATTGTGGTGTTTGGGTGTTTTTTTGTTGGTTGTTTTTTTTTTTTCTTTTCCTGCTGTTTTTGTTTTTGAGGTTTTTGGTGGTTTATTGGTTCTGGTGCTACTTTTTTGTTGAAATGGATTTTCAGTTTGTGCCCATTTCCTTTTGTCCTGTCACTGGCCACTACTGAGAACAGAGTGGCTCCATCAACATTACTTTCCCGCATCAGGAATTTATACCTCAAAAATGCCCCCAACCAAGTATTAATAAGATGCCCCCAAGTCTTTTTCTTCTCCAAGTTAAGCAATCCGAGCTCTCTGTTTCTCCTTCTATGTTAAATGTTCCTGTCCCTTAATAATTTCACAGGCTCTATGTGATCTTTCATGAGCCACTGTCTGATCTGCCTTTTATTTTCACACTACTTTTATTTTCACACATGATACAGTTCATGCCTGATACATTGCCATTCTACATAATTTAAAAACTTAAAAGATTGATGAAATTGAGGCAGATTTTTTTTTCTACTTTCTGACATATCAGCAAATGTAGTGCAATTTAAGTGTTCTAATTTCAATTGTAACAGTTTTAGAGAAACATTAAAATTGAAAGGAACTGAAATTTTCTTTAAGATTTGTTCTTTCTGATGTCTGCTGGCTTCAGCGGGTATTGCCTTGATACATGTGAATATCAGTCAATATTTTAGTATGTCAAGATCTGATTTCCTGTTCTGATAGAGTTATTTCTGAAGCAGGCAGTGTGCTTTCCCCCTCCACCCCAGCTCTCTTCTTGCCTTTGCTACCAGCCAAAAGCTTGCTTGTCATTCCTTGATGGATCCCACACCTTACTAATGCTCAATATATGTTTCTGAAATGTTTGAAGACAGCATTGTCAGAACAGTCTGTTGGGGGACTTTAGTCTGTTCTTCAACTAGACCGCAAAAGAGTTCAGATCACTCTCTGGAAAACAATACATTAAGGATTTAAATCTTTTTCATTTTAAAAAAATCACGTGTTTCAAAATGATTACTTTCCAAAAAAGGGTTGGATGTGAAGAAAGTACCCAAGAGACTTGATTGAAGGTTGCCTTTTAACTTTTACTGCAATATGCCAAGGAAAGTGTAATAGAAATAGAAATATTATTAACCACCATGCCCAGCTGAAAACAGTGTCCAGGACTTCCTGTTCCTGATAACCAGTAATTCTGATAAATACCCAAATTGCACTGTTTATTTCAGCACTTAATCATAAAAGCCCACTGTAGGATTTCTTTGCCTTGTCCTGATTAAGTCTGTCTTCTTTTGTCAGAAAACATTGTTTTCCTAAACGCAGTGACTCATTTGAAAAGGTTGAAGGTAGAGACCTTCTGGACTGATTTCCACAGATGGATTTCCTTCTGTTTTGAGATCCAGCTGCATTTCTCATGCTGCCCACTGTGGGGAACAGGCTTTTCTTGCTTCTTTTGCAGTCCTCATTTATATGTGGCCCATTCCTGTACTTTGGGGTCTAAGTATTATTGCAATGTAGCTGGTGTTGTGTGTTAGAAAACAAGTGTTAAAAAAAAAAAATATATATATATACACATTTATTTCAGTCCCTTAGGCTGCTGCAGAGGTTTTTTATCATGATGAGATGAGACAGACTGTGGGAAAGGTAATTCCTTTGATAGATATGTCTGACGGGCTGTATTCTTTCCTTTGTCCTGTAATAAAAATGTAGGCACTAAACTTTAAAATGTTCCCTGTTTGTATAGAAAGAGAAACTTGGAAAAAGGACAGTAGTACCCCATAGCTGTCAGGTGCGGACAGTGAAAGGACAAGTACATAAAATAAGATGTCTGTGAGGAGTTTTTGCTGCATAGGTTTAAGTTTTGATCTTTCTATTTTTTTGACAAGGGTAGTGCTATGGAAAGACAAATGACTGCTTGCGATTAGGCAAACAACTGGCAATGACGATTCCACAAGTTTATTCCTGGCTTTGTTGCATAGACTCTGGATGAGCTGCTCGATCTTTAAGGTGTTCCATAGAATAGCAATTACCAGACCAGTTCTTGCGACGCCCCTGTGAGATAACTCATTTATTACTTGTCATTGTCTTGGCTGGCTGCGGGACGAAAGGCTTAGGTCAAGATGTATGAGCTTATGGTATAACAGATGTGTAGAAACTAGTGCAGGACTAAATGAGAAAGAAACCCTGATATACTGGGCTATTTTTTTTTCTCCTTCCTCTCCACTACTGCTTTTATACCCCAAAGGTTTGTGTATGCCATTTTCAAATCATCCATGTCTTTCCCTGGGGCTCCTCTGAATGTGAGCTCTTTTTTCTCTCTCCATTATCTGAACAGATCTCTCTGTGCTCCTGCACCTACCTTCTTTTTGGTCTGTGTGATATGCATATCTCTTTACTGAAGCTTGAGTTCTTACACAGAGCTCAGCTTTGGGCATGGATGAAGGTCTTGAGTTCAGGAGGAGGAGAAAGGAATGGGGAAGAAGAGCAAGGTTCCAAAATGGACATTTTGCTGTGTGAATGAACTTTTAGGAGGTGGCCTTTAGGTAATTAAGAGGAAATATTTTTATGTTATAACAAGAAACAGAAGTTAATTATATTTTCTGAAGGGGGCTTTTTGCAAGAGCATTGCCTTAGCTTAAGGTACTGGCAAAGCATGACTTCAACCTAATTTGGAAGGATTGCTTTTATTCCTCTTAGCCCATGCAATATACAGCTGTGCCTGTAGAACATAGAAATCCATTGATTCAGCATGTCTGCTTTGTCTATCATTGAAAAGGTGTGTATGGAAATTGGGGAGGGTCTTATATAATTGTTTTCATTTTGCAGGGATGATTATTGGAGATTCAGTAGCTAGCATTTTTATTTCTGAATTAATACCAAGTTCTGCCTTTTTGTGTTCACTGTTGTTCCAGTAACCTTGTCTAGCTGAGCTTTGAGGATAAAGGCATTGTTTTTCTCTGTACACAAGTGTTTCTGCACTCAGTTCACCTAAATTCTCGCAGCAGTTGAATTGCATGGAGCATTCAGTTCTTGTTTGATACTCATATTAAGCACTGTGGTACTGTTAGAAAAGTCTACTGCAAAAAAAAGCTATTCCTTAGAGAGGAATGATGTGAGATGTGATCCTGGCAGATACTTCTTACAGTGTCTGTTTAGGTGTTTTGGGTTTGGTGTTTAGGTGTTCTCTTAGTTTCTAGCTCCCAGTAATTCTTCAGTCTTTAGATCTCAAGGGGTGTTTCATTTATCAATGAAGCCAATGATAATTTACAGTCTAATGAACAGTGTTTTGCTACTATAAGATGGGGAAGTAGAGGCACAGAGTTCAAATGAGGTTCCTAGGTGATTCACCAGGTCAGTGCCAGAGCTGGAGAGGGCCTCTCTGGAGTCATTACATCCACTAAAAGTAGTATTTAATATATTGACTAAATAATTGGATGATGTAAAAACTACCATCTAGCATGTATCATCTTTTATTGTTTCTGAGTGTGTCTCAGGAGTGCAGTTATAAGCAGCAAAACAGATACTCTCTAAACTCAGAGAACAAAATTATTTCTCAATTGCCAAAGTATTATGAATTCCATTGTTTCATAAATTAGTTGGTTGACTATATTTATTAATGTGAGCTAACTCGTGTCTTCTGTGGTATTCCAATGCAAAAACTGCTGATGATTTGACGACACGATCTGTTATCTGAATTTCCATTTCAGATGCTGCTCATTTGATGTGGTTTGAAAGGCTTTATGTGTGGCTACAGTGCTTTGAGAAATACATTTTATATCCAGCCATAATACTGAATGCACTCACCATTGATGCTTTCTCAATTAGTAAATACAAGAAGCTTGGTACACAGTAAGTAGATTATAATTCAAAGCATGTGATTAGTAGAATATTTGATTTTAGACTGAAGACTGAGAAATGGAATTTGTTTTTAATTAAGCCTGTAATCTTGTCGCAGTTCTCTTTCATGCATATTAGTTCAGAATACAATAATCATTGGCTTTGCTGCAAGAAAAATGCAAAACTACCTTAGCACACTACAATATGTCTCCAGTGAGAGAGAATGAAATTAAAAGATTAAAGAGCTATATATAGATATATGTGGAAGGTCTAAATGTCAATTAAAAGCAAGACACGCTATACCAGGCTGCAGGTGTTTGATGGGCATAAACTCAGTGGGGTAACTAGAATTAATCAGATGAAAATGAGAAATCTAGGCTGGATATCAGGAAACATTTCCTAACTGAGGATTTTTAACACTATGCCGTAGTCTCCCAAAGGAGTTATCAGAAGCTTCACCGCACAAGTCTTTTAAGGCAAGACTGAATAAAATATTAAACAGTTCAGAAAGGTGGGTAGTCCTGCATTAAGAGTGGTTTGAGAAAGGTGGGGGTACAAGTTTTGATGAAGTCTGATGCCTTAGATATTAAGCAGAGCTGGTGATGCTGATCCATGGTCTCACAGTATGATCCTTGCAGACAGCCTTTTATGGTAAGTATTTTAGTCAGTGACTTGCCTACTGCAGATATTCAGCAGGCTTAGTGACTGCAGTATCCCCAGTGAGCAGAGTTTCTGCAGTCTTTTTATCAGAATGACAGTGATTTAGATGATAAAACAAAGAAACAGCCTTGGAATGTTCCAGTAGCAAGAAAAACTGCTGGGAGTTGGGGGAGAGTTCCTCAGTATTCGTAGTAATACAGACTCTTAATTTCAAATATTAGATAAAAGAACTTTGATGTAAGAATTGCATGTTGACTTAATTATTTCTCTCTCTTGAGGAGCAACACAGCTTTAGGAATTACACAACTGTAAGGAAAAGGCAGCCTCTGCTTTTAGGGGTTGAAACTTGGTGGAGGGCATTAGTCAGATTTTCTGCCTATTTCTCCCAGACAACTACTTTTCCAGGGAGGCTCTCACCAGTCACTCATTGATAGCCTCTGTAGTTCCCCACGGACCTTTTCCCGCCGCCTCCAGGCACTTGGAAGATGCTACAGCCAAGGTGCTTCAAGAGTTCAGGTGTATTGTCCAGGGTGATACTGAATCCACACTCATCCCTCTGTTTAGTTCTGCAAGGCTGGGAGAATTAAAAGTAGTCAGAATGCCATTTGTTACTAGTTAGCAGACGTGAGTGAATACATGCACGGAGCAAATATGTAGGGTTAGGAAGGTGCTATTTTTACATAGTCGTTCCTCCAAGCTAGATTGCACTTTAAAGTATCACCTCCCTCAACTGTTCAGAAGAAATGAGTCAGGCCCCCAGAAGTCTTGAGATTAAAGAAAGTAATTACATTTGTCTGCCTCTGATTGTTTGGCCTGTGGGAGAATACCACAGCAGTCCTTTCCTTCCCCAGCCCCCTTGTGTCTGTGTGATCACCTGTGTAAAACCTGTTTTCTCCTTTTCCTTGTACCTCTGGTCTATCCATGAAACTCCCAGTATTCCTTTTCCTCGGGCTCTCCTCTTTAATACGTTCTCCCTACAGCTGCCATGCAAATGCCACAAAGCATTCATCTGCAGATCCTACCTCTTTCTTAATTCTGTAAGCCCATGAGGGATCCTGGATTCTCCTTGCTACTTCCATGTACAGTGTCACTGAGGGTTTTACTTGCTGTGCTTTAATGCATAAATACCTGTTTTCTGTTGCTGAAACATTCCTTAGTTATTGACCACCCAGGGATCAGACCACATCGTGCTGTAGGGAAGAGAAGACACTCTCCCACTCTGTGTCTAAAAGTGTCTGAGGTGGTACATTTTGTGTGATTTGATGTTGGTGTTTTCCTCAAATTGAATTTATTTTTTAAAGAAGCTTCACCTTGCTTTGTGATTTAAAGGACTGAAGCAGTTTGCTTCTTGAGGAGGCAGAATAGCTCCTTTATAGTCAGGAGCTTGCTTGAGCTTTCCAGACCCTGATGTGCTGGTTATTAACAGACCCCACGCTGACAGTGCCTGCCCCCATTACCTGCCACAGAGGCATTGGAAATCAGCCCCCCTTCTCATGCTCCTTCATCTTTTCCCAGAAGTTAAGGCCCCAGGAAAAGCATCTTGTGTGGTGGCAGTATTTTTAAAGAGGGAATAGTGAGCAAATTTATTGTTACCTCAGAATGCATTATTTTATAGTGTCATTTTTTGGTGAAGGTTCCATCATGGTAACAGGCACAGTGACAAAATTTTCCTTTTGCTCTGTAATCTGTAAGTTTCCATGTGAAAATTTCTCCATATTGCAAGAATTTTCTTCTTTCTGAAGAATGAGTTATATATAATGGTTCATATAGGATACACTGGGATGGCTTCTGGTGGCTTCAGAATCTATTTAGCTTAGTCATTAGGTTTTCCATTCAGAAATGTGGGGCAGATTGAAAAGAACAGCTTTGACAAAGTGGAAAATAAGGTCAGCTTGGCATTTCATTCCAACAGTAATGCCCTGCTGATCCTTTAGAATGACCAGCACTCAAATAAAGTTGCATCTGCGTTATGGGAGATGCGCAGTAATGAATAAATGCCACATCAAATAAAATCAACCTGGAAAATAGGAATCTTGCTAGGATGGTGAAAACCTGTTGAAAGCTTTCTCCTGCCGGGTGTCAGTCATGGCAGCAGGTATTCTCCTGGTTAGCAGCAGGATGAAGGAGAACGTTCCAGCATTTTGCAAATCCCTGGCCTACTTTGTCACTCATTATACATTGAAGTCCCTGCATTTTAGAAGACAAAGGCGCGACACAATTTCTTTTCATCTGATGAATTACTATACAGAATAGTCAACTTTCTGATCAAGAACAGTGGTAAGAATTTCAAGCACTTCACATCTATGTGTGCCTCTATCCAGAATTTTGGCAGTGTGTAATGAAATTACAAGTAAAATTATAAATTCTGTCAAGTGAAATTTCTTGTAATAAAAACAAAAAATGGAGTTTAATATTTTTTTTTTTCAAATTACAGTAATGTATTAATGAAAGTGCCAAGATATTTCCCAGACTGAAATTTTATTTTAAGAGGGATATAAAAATGTCTGGTCTAGATTCTTGGGTTTTAGTAGTCATTACTACTCTTTTTAATACAAAGTTAGTTCTTTTTTACAACTTAGAAATGTGTGATAATGGTAAGGGAAAAATACAAAATTGCACGTAAGTAAAATAAATGTGATGGTTTCTGATATTACTTCTGTATCCTTTTAATAAATAAGATATGTAGATTTAGATATGCATAGCAATCTAAAATACACCTGGTACAGATATTTGTATTTAAGAGCTTCTTAATTTAATGCCTTATGACTTGATTAGGTTTTTCTCTTTGCTTTTCTTACAGCTGTGACATTATCCTGATAACAGTTGCTGGGATGAAACTCCTCCGCTCCTCATTCTGTAACCCTATTAATCAGTTTGTTACTTTGAGCTTTACTGTGATCTTCTTCCGATTTGACTACAGAGACATTTCAGAAAATTTCTTGCTGGATTTCTTCATGATGTCCATTGTGTTTCATAAGGCAAGTTTTAGAGCTCCCGTAATTTCATTGGAAAATATATCTTCTCAGTATCTTCTCACTTGGCTGATCAATACGTGTTAGAACTTTTAAGAAGTAATGAATGCATATATAGACTCATATTGTTGGTACTATAGAGGAGAAAATCTGTTAAAATGAAAAAAAGGCTTTGATTAAGTGTTTTTTCTGGCTTTGTGCAATGTTTTTCTTCTACTTTTTGTTCACGTGTTGCTATATAAAGTTCAGAATTGTTGTGTTCAAGAGGAGAATCCTCAATGAGTTTGAAAGAGCCTCTTGGGTCATTAGTGCAGGGCTGCCCTCCAGATCAATCACCTGGTGTTTTTATCTCGGTTTCCTTTGAATGCCTCTAGTGGTTGACTCAACAACTTCCTTTGGGAAATTATTCCATTATCTAATCACCCTCATGATAATAAATGTTTTCCTAATGTCAGCCTTAACATTTTTCTTTTCCTATTTTCAGTCTGTTATCCTTGTGATGCTGCCCTTAACCTTAACCTCAGAGCTCCTTCCTCTCTGTTACATTTAACTCTTGAAGTGTGCTCCAGTTGAGTTAATTTAAAAACTACCAAACCCTTTCTGAATCAATCAGGTCAGACCCTGTCTTTATTTGGAAGAGCTGTTTCACTGAAAGAATTAGGCTTAAGTGATACCTTGAGGAAACATGGGAAAGTACTGAAGATTTGGAAATATTGATCCAGGGGTAACTGGTGAGGTGTTGCGCTTTGTTGTTCCTTGTTTTGTTTGTGGTTTTTTGCTTAGGCTTCTTTGCTTGGTTTCTTTTTCTAAAATGTTCCTACTATATGTGTGAGTATGACCCAGCTAGAATCACTTAGTTTCTGAGAGAGAAAGAAAGACATGGTTCCATATTGATTGCTGCATGCACTGTGGAGATATTTAGCCCTTCTACACAAGGGGCATCAACTCATGCTGCTGTCCATGCCCACCTGGAAGTTTCTTACGGAAAGGCCCAGTTCATTGGTGTTACATTGGGAGTGCCCAGTCATTCAGGGAAAGAATGAAGGAAGAATTAAATGGTTTTTCTGGTTTATTTCTGTGCTGCTGTAAGGGAGAATGAGAAATGAGGAATCACAACTTGGTGAGGTAGCTTGAGCTCACTCCTTTTGCTGAACTCTTGGACCACACTCTAGCAGAAACTTCACCTACTTCAAGCCTTCACTCTCAGACCTGTTCTGCTTTCTCTCTGCTGGGGTGAGGAGGCAAGGGCTGGAGAGGAAGGGCAGAAGAAAAGGAGTAGAAGAGATGATACAAAGCTCTGCTTTTTAACAAGATCGTCCTCCCCCATGCTCTATGATCCTAAAACAGGACTAGAGTAATTTTTTAAGCTTCTTAGCTTGGAGTGAAAGATAACCAGTGAAAGTGATGCGGAGTTTGCTAGCATTATGCCAGTTTTCAATATT
This sequence comes from Pachycephala philippinensis, assembly GCA_013397055.1. NCBI lineage: Eukaryota > Metazoa > Chordata > Aves > Passeriformes > Pachycephala > Pachycephala philippinensis. The sequence continues at coordinate 806,978 of VWZT01008270.1, read as the reverse complement.
TGTTTCATTACCATGTTCCCTAGAGAAGGGGGTAAATTTCTGTCTCCAGAGAAGTATATCACCAATGTGCATCAGTGGAAGTCCCATGTCTGGATGATGATTTACTTCGTCCTAAAACTCAGTCTCTAAAAACCTCTTTACAGGATCAAAAAATTAGCATGCCAGAATTGAAAGTTCCACTATTCGTTAATTCTTTTGAAAATGTTTACCTCATGAGCATATCACAAAATACTGCTGTGAATTATTACATGGTTTTGTAAGAAAGAGATATAAAGTCTTTTCAACAGGATTTTTTACAGAGTTACTAGGGTAGATTGAGGCTACTGTTCACAGTAGAAAGGCCAGTGTTAGCAATGAAAATAAGATAACGAAGGATGCTTATTAAATTAAGCAGAGATGTTTGCTAAAATAACTACTGCTCTGCTAAACTGAAAGCTGTACTGCAGACATGTTTTGAAAATGTAGTTTTAGCATTAATCTTCCATCTTCATATCTGACCATATCTGAAATTTTGCAGGTCATTAGTTCAGCAAGTGGAATTGTCCTTGTTCCATTTAAAAATTCTAAGTCAAACGGTTGAATTATTTATATTACAAAAGCACATGCAGTTTCACAATGATCATTAGAGCCAATATGAAAAATAGCATTGCAGATGATAGCAATTAAATTCCTTTTAATTTCAAATCATAAAGGGCATAAGTTTTCTTTACCCTAATTAAGGTTGGAGCTTTAATTAGCTCAGCATTGTGGAACTTAAATGATATGATCACTTGAGGATCAAGATGATGTGTGTTTATTTCATATTATAGGCCCTAAGCAAGCTGCATCCACCTTTGTTCCTAAAAGCTTTATGAGTCTTCACAGATTCTGTCTGTATTTCAGTCATTTTTATGTTTGCAGTTATTTTTTAAAATAAAAACAAAATCTGAAATACTGTCTATTACTGTCACCTTTAACTATGCAGAGTTTATTACACAGTCATGACTGATTTCTGTTTGCACATTGAAAATGTCAGTTTACCATCCTCTTAATTAGGGAACGCTAAAAGTGCTGTGTCTTAGTCATAGTGATGGCAATTTTTAAGCAAGGTTACCCCACAAAAAGCTTTGCATGCTTTCAAAGCACAGTGGTAATATTTTTTTCTTCTGCCAGGAACTGGGGAAGAAAGAATCTAAATTCAACAGACATTCACTAGTGCACTAGTCACTCTTGAAGCAGATTATATGGAACAAAACTTTGCTAATAATGTTTGGTAGAGTATTTCTAAATATCTCAGTGATTGTGCTTCCCTTGTTTTCCCCATTGTGCTGTTGATCTAATGTAATTTAGTCAAATCAGAAACTCCAAATGAGCATACTGCTCCCTGAGCAAGTTGGGACACGGAAGTCCAAATTACTGCTCACAGATTTTCATCTCTGTTAGCCAAAACACCCACACTGAGGCAACAGAGAGAACAAGAGAGTCTATTCAGTTCTATTCCTGAGAAATTTTTTTGTCACTTTGGGTTTTCTATCTTTTTAACATCATAGGACTTACTAATGTGACACAGTTAATTCCTTTTAAAAAATGATTGGCTGTTTACATTTTGACAATTCCCAGAATGTGAAAACACTAAATGTTGATTTGGCATATGCAGAGTGTGCTATTTTGTATTTCAAATTACCTTGGGAAGGCAGCAAGATAACCATTTAGGAAAGGTTTTACTTGTTTTTGAGAATGATTGCAACTTTCAATTCAAGTGAAACAGGATTTCTCCATCGTTCTTAAACTAAGGCTTTTAATGTAGTGAGCCGAGGTTGTATCCTTGACTACGACCTAGGATTCTTCTGTCCAAAACTCCTGTTGTCTATAATCTTTAAATCAGAGCTGAATGGCCTTTTAAAAAGTATGTGATTGCTCATTCAAAATGTGTGGGTGTAATGCTTTGATGTATATTCTGCAGGAAGCCAAACCAGATAATCGAGACAGTCTTGGTCTACATGACTCCATGTAAACTTTTCAAATGAGCCAGTTGTTCTCCCTGGATGTTTTAGGACATAATGTCAGTGCAAAGGTTAATAAGAATGTTCATATTAAGAGAAAATGGAAACCCACGAAAAACTGAGAATATATTCTTCATAGGCGTAGCAAAGATGGAATACATAATAGGACTTAGGAGATTTCTTCCTAGACTTTTAACACTAGGGAAAGTTCTGAGACTCTTTCTTGTAACAGAAATGTAAAAAAAATGTGGAAATATTAAATGGTTTGAATAAACTACTTGGAACTGATGAAAAGATGGGCCTTTCTTCTATCCTTTTGCTGTTTACTGACATAATATTTAACTGAGGAAAAACTCTTAACACATGCAAAAGCTATGAGAGGAAGAGCATATGGATGGTGAAGTGATGTTATAGCTCATCCAGTCCGTTTTTCTTCAGTGTGATAAAAACAAACAAAAGTAGAACAGTAATGTACCCAGCACTGCCTTCCTTGGCAGATGTGTGAGATGCTTTTGAAGGATGTCTGGAGTAGCTGTTCAAGAAGGAACCGGTATTTTAAGTGAGAAGGAGAAGCGAATGCAAATCATTCAAACAGCAGGGATATCAGTTTGGAACTGGCTGAATGTTAACAAGGATGCTCAGGGCAAGACTTGTCCCCAGCTCTTTTGCTGTGCTCTGTTAAAAATGTGGTTTTCCATTTCATCCAGTGCCACAGGCATCCTCTAAATTTTGCTGGTGGAAAGGAGTCATAGTATCTCCCTGAACTGCTTTTGGAACCTCAAGTAGAGCTGATGTTGAGCTGAAGGAGCAAAGACAGCAAAAAAACCTCGGCAGTGTGGCTGTGGATGCCCCTGGCAGTAGTATGCTCTTGGCTACTACAAAAGCCTAGTGGGAGCTTCTTGCCAGGCTCTTCACCACTGGGAGCATGCTGCTAAACTGGCTCTTACCAGCAGCTCTTTCATCTCTTCAGCACAACTGAGAAATTATACCTGTACTTTGGAATATGGACTTTTGACAAATCTGTGCAGCTTCCTTTAAGCCCCAAAGAGTGAGGCACCCCTAACTCACACACTCATCTACTACACAGATCTGAACGGGAATTATAAGACCCAGTGCCATTAACCTTCTAATGTATAGAACTACATCTTCTTGTCTCTTTCACTGTCTTATATGTTACTGTCAGGTAGTTTAATGGCCTCTTAATTTGTGTGTGTGGATGAACTAATTAGCAATACAAAAATATGAAATCACCGTATATTTTCTTATCATTAAGTCTTCTGAGATTTGTCTGAATTTGTCTTCCTGCATAAGGCAAAATAATCAAAGGAGCAGAGCTTGTTAAATTTGCCTTCATTAACACTGAATTTATTTGCCTAAGTACTCTTACTCCTGCTGAGCTCACTTAAGTATACAATTTCCCTGTTTGATATTTTTTCTTCTTTCCCAGAATACATTTTCCAGCTAATAAGGAATACACATTTTTATAAGAATTTTTCTCTTTCTCTATACTTCTTTCTGTCATAGTATCCAAGACCACATGTTTATGAAAGATGATCCTTGTCAAAGTAGATCCAGCTAAAGCAGCCAGTTTGTAGCAACCTGGCAGACCTGTACTGATCAGGCTTAACTTTCAACATCCTCAACACAATCCCTTGGACATGAAAGAAATTATGTGTGTCATCTTGTTTTCCTTCATTTTATGAGAAAGTGCTGCCAAGTGCATTGACCTTGATGCTTTGTTGAAGTCAAGTAATTAACCTATTGGATCTTTTTATTGCCTTTGTGGCAATAAAACTCTTGGTTAGTTGGCGTGTCCCATTGATTTAGGTGCTACTTGTAAGTCAAAAGCCTCACTCTTTTTTCTTTCCTCTTCTGATTTTTCATCCTTCTCTAAATCTGATGTTTCACTCTAAAGCTTCTGGCACTAAGTTGTTAATTCATATTTTAATCCATTCCTTGCCATTTGTGCATACTGAAATCCAATGTCTTAATCATCTGCAGCCTCTTGGCTCACAGCTGTTTCCTCAACTTTTGATATCTGGCATATAAACCCTTTTAAAACACTTTCTGCTGAGTAAAATACCCAAGGCTACATCTGATATTTGACAGGATAATCCCAGTGGTATTTTTCATAGACTCCTTAACTCTCTTGGGCACTGAACAGTTCATGTTTCCTTTTGAATATTGGAGGAATGGTTTAACTGATTTTTCATTGAGCCTTCTGTCGCTGACCTCTTTGTCACACTTCATTCCTTACACTACTTCCAAATTACATTTTTCTCTCTTTGTTTTGGTTTTTTTTTATTTTGTCTAGAATGGGACAAGTGCACTTGGGGGTGCAGGGAGATGTACACCCACTCCCTGTCTCAGTATGGCTCACTATGCACTGAGGACTCTGTTCATGTGCATTCCTGCTGTAGAGGCCTGTTCGGGCTGTGTTGATGCAGGAACTGAAAGAGAAGCCTGGACTACTTCAGTGCACAACTTTGTGGTTTTTCTTATGTCCACTTTTACCACAGAATGATAGAATGGCTTGGGCTGGAAGGGACTTCAAATATCATCTAGTTCCAACTCCCGTGCTATGGGCAAGGACACCTTCCACCAGATCAGGTTGCTCAAAGCCCCATCCAACCTGGCCTTGAACACTTCCAGGGATAGGGCATCCACAGCTTCTCTGGGCAACCTGTTCCAGTGCCTCATCACCCTCACAGTAAAGAATGTCTTCCTAATACTTTATCTAAATCTCTTTTAGTTAAAAACAATTCTCCTTTCTCCTATCACTTCATGCCGCTATAAAAAGCCCCTCAGCCCCTCTTTCCAGCTCTCTTGTAGGTCTCCTTTTGGTACTGGAAGGCTGCTTTAAAGTCTCCCTGGAGCCTTCTCTTCACCAGGCTGAACAACCCCAACTCTCTCAGCCTTTTCTTCATAGGAGAGGCACTCCATTCCTCTGACCATCTTCTTTGCCATCCTCTGGATGCACTCTAATGGGTTCGTGTCTTTCTTGGGCTGGGGGCCCCAGAGCTGGATGCAGTCCTCCAGGGGTGGTCTCAGCAGAGCAGAGGGGCAGAATCCCCTCCCTGGCCCTGCTGCCCACTCTGCTTTGGATGCAGCCCAGGAGACATTTGGCTCTCTGGGCTGTGAGTGCACATTGCTGGGTCATGTCCAGCCTCTCATCCACCAGCATCTCCAAATCCTTCTCCTCAGGGCTGCTCTCTATCCATTCTCTGAGCAGCCTGTATTTGTGCCTGGGATCGCCCCAACCCAGGTGCAGGACCTTTCGCTTGGCTTTGCTCAGCTACCTGAGGTTTGCATGGACCCAGTCCTTTAGAAAAGGAAATTTCTTGGAAGATACAGTGTTGCCAGAAGCCACGCCTATGAAGGCTTTGCTGAACAGTCTTGAATCCGTGCATCTGATGAGCGCACTCCCAGCTGCACTGATCTATTTTGCTTGTCTGGCCCTCTGCATATTAAGCTGATGAGCTCTGATCTTGTCCTTTTTGTCCACCTTGGGATATGTGTGAGTCTGGTTTTTTACAGTGCCACAGGTTCCTTCTCTGGGCTCTTGCTATCATCTGACAATGTAGGAAGAAGCAGCATCTGCCATGAGCAGATCCAGGGCTCTGTTACGTTTTGTCATCATCTCATTGTCATAATCCTTATCATACTTACATCTGGTTAAAATTTAACTTTAATTGTAAGGCTTTCAAGGCTTGCTACCCAAACTGCTTAAAACATGCCTGTTTTGTGCAGTGTCAGTGTTAAGTGCTGAATGCTGTGTTTGAGGAATATATTCTTTCCTCTGAGGTTTGGTATCAGACACTTGGACTGATTATATTTTGATCCTCTTGTATGTATTGCATTAGACCATGATTTTGAAGCCCACAGTATGAAGGCTTCAAGTGTCTTTAAGCATATACAGATAAAGACATCCTGGAAAGTATTTGTTGTAGGTTCAAACACAGCTGTCCAAATACACCACTAGAATGTCACAATGACTTAAGATGTAAACATTAACAACCTTTAGTATTTCCAGTAAATCCTGTTTTGCAGGATTTCATAGGTGAAGTTTGTTTTAAATGGTGTTAAATAAAAATCCAAAAGTCAATGATTTGCAAAGCAAAGCCATGAACAAGAGTAAAATTATTCCACCAAGTTTAATTTCATATCCTTAAACACATACTTACAACTCTTCCCTCTTGATGGATATTAATTTTTATTGACATACCAAAAGGAAAACAAAAATGTACCAGTAGGTATTAGAATTTAATTCCAAAAGCTGGAGTTATCAGAATTGATCAGAATTAGCTTAACATGAAAAAGTAAATACTCCTCTCAGAGTCTCAGTTCAAATCATCTCAAGTTCTCAGGATTTAAAGAGGTATATAAAGGAATACATGTTCAAGTTGGGAAATAATTTCTTTCTGCACTTAACTTTTTAATCTCAATTTTGTGTTGCATGTAGAGCATATAGCTATATATATGACAGTTATTTTTGTTAAAAACCTATGTGTGTATATATATATACACAGGGTTTTTTTAAACATAGAAAAATTCAAACTTAGCAAGAAAATGTTAATGTTTATGCATTATTTAGTCCCAGAGTTGCCAAGAAGTCTTCCCACACAGAGTCCCAGCTGATGCTAAACATGTAGAAGGGCCACCAAAAGCTGAGAGCATGGCATAGTCTCCATCTCACACTGAGTCATTTAAATTCATATGGTGATCTCTGCCTAGTTTATTGTAATCTACCAAACTGAGGAAAGGAGATACCGTTTTAGTGATGTTTCAGACTCCACAAATCTTTTACTTTTTCATGTATGGTAACTAATTTCCATTAACATTTAGTTTGTAATGGTACTTAAATTTGGTCAAGTAAGAATAACCAGATTTAAAGAAAATCCTGGAAAGATAAGTCTTTGCCTTTGCTTTGTTTATTACTCACTGGTGCGCCAGAAGTCTGTAGAGGCTTCAGAACTCATAGAAGACTTATGGATGATTAAGATAAAATGTGTGTCCACATAAAATAAACATGAAAGATGGATGCATGTGCTGCATGTTCACTTGACAGTAGTGGGAATGTGCTGGTTTAACGTCACTGAACATGCTGATAATTTAAAGTCTTTATCAAAGACTTTAAAAACTGTTTATTGGGTAAAAGTGTCACATGAATAAAGATATCTAGGAATATTAGAACTTTTATGCCCCTTAAATAATATATAAATATATATTATAAATAATAAATAAACATATAATACTTTCTGCTTATTGAACTATAGAAAACATTGAAGATCTAATAAGGCTTAATACCAATATTCTTTTATAAATCATTCTAAACTGGGATGCAGAAGTCTTAAAGAAAAATTAATCTTTTATATATTTTTAAGGAAGTGGTTATAAACGGAGGGTTAAAATTCAGCAGAGACTTTTTTTTTTCACCTTCACTTTAGATGGGAGGGTTCCCTCTGTATCTAGCACTGTTACACCTCACACCCTTGGGAGCAAGTTGTTGCCCTCATTCAAACAGAACTCTACTGGGGATAATTTGTGTGTTTCTCAGAATCACAGAAGAGCTGAGGTGTCCCATCAGGTCCCATGGAAGTGGGTTTTTTTCTAGTTTTGTTTAACGTGCCCTTAACTAATCCTATGTTGTGTAGGGTGTCTCAATTTCTCCATGCTCCCTCACAGGTCTCAGGGGCCAGTGACTTGAAGGGTTACCAATAAAGGCCAAGGCAAAGAAGGCATTGAGTACTCTGGCCTTCCCCATGCCCTTTGTCACCAGGTCCCCTGCCCCATTCATCAGCAGGTCCATGTGATTTTTTTCCAGTCTGTGTGTTGCTGTCGATATACCTGTAGAAGTCCTTTCTGTTGCCTTTTACTTTCCTCACCAGATTCAGCTCCAGATGGGTTTTGCCTTTTCTCTCTTGCTAATTCATTCTGTATTGTTTCTGACAATTTAAAAAAGATGAAGGTTTTCCTCTTTAGCTCATGCCTTCAGATTTCTGAAGGCTGAAGTGCAGCTAGTTATAGTTGAAATAAGAGAATACCCGTTTCTGAGAATCAGCCTCCCCTATTTATAAAGGCAGTTTTTAGCAGATTCAGTTTCTTTCTGTGAGAAAAGCTCTGTGAGTTCCCCTGTCAGATATAGGAAAAAGCATACTGCAAATTGGATAAAACTGATAAAGAGAAATAGTTTTTCAGATGGCTCTAGCAAAATGAAAAAGAGAAAATGTAAAGCCAAGTCCTCCTTTCCTAAATCTCAGAGTTGTAGTTGCTAGATGACATCACCTTTAGCAATTATAGTTAGAGATGTAAAATGCTAATGGCATATTACCCTGAAGGCACCCCATGCCCTTTGTCCTGGAAGGCATTTTGCAGAACATGCAGGGATTTAAGAGGTAATAGAGGCACTTGACAACTCTTAATGAAAGCAGTAGCTTGAAAATCACACATTTCCAGGCTTTTAAGTGCGGTGTCACAAGGCTTTCAAAAACCAAGAGAGGTTCACTAAATTCTTGCCTCATGTTCTTGTGCATGGAAATGAGCTCCTTTGCCTGTCTTGTAGAAGTGTTAGCTGAGAGGCAAGTGTTGAAAGAAACAACAGCACGTTCAAGCAGTGGTGAGCGCAGAAGCAGTAGGACTTGTTAGATGCAACAGGGAACTTGGGCTCCATGGCCCAAGTTTTGCAAGGTGTAAGTATTAAAGAACGCTTAAAAATGATGTATTGGAACAAGGAGCCAGAAGGGTGTCCTCCTGGATTTGGTTTCCTAGCAAATGCAAAACCTGAATTTTATTTGAGATTTGAAAACCTTTTGATGAACTCTGTGCTTTGAGCACAGTTGGGGTGATTTATGGCTTTGTGATTTCAGTCTGTAAGGGGCAGAACTTCACTGGGTTGTGCTGCAGTTTTGAATTTCTGAGGTTTCAAATGCAAGTCATTAGCTTTTTCCAGCCCTTCACTTAAATCTTTTTGTAGATAAAATTTTTCTTCCAGCTGTTCGTTGTGATGTTTCAGATAAATAAAAATGAAGCAAAACAAAGCAACCCCACAACCTGCTAAATAAGATTCAAATAAATAAATGTCTGTTTGAGTTTCAGTTCAGTTTTACTTGCCTACTTTAATGCTGCAGTCTGCAAGTCACGTGTAGTATTTCTGACAGAAAACAAAGTTAGCTAGGGAGGATTTTTTCAAACTAAGTAGGGGTAACCAGGCTGTGCATTGAAGGGATTGTAACAGCTTGTTTTTATCAGGGCTTTGGTGGTTTTAAATAATATATCTGTGCAAAGTTAGTGTAATCTATGCTTTACGTGTTGCTCCTCATTTGAGTCAGGCCGAAGCAAAGAAAGTGGGTGAAGCACTGCTTGCATCTCAGCTGGAAGGGGTGTTAGCTGTAACTGGAGCTAGCATGATCCTGGTTGTAAGGAGTTAGCAGCTGCTGTCTGATAGTTTTGTAGCACAAAGACCAAAACAGGTCAATGCTACAAGTGATTCTTACTTCCCTCACATTTAATATGCAATTATTTACGACAAGTCGTGGAGAAGCTCAGTGAAACATCCTGTAAGTGCATTGCCACTGTGGATACAGATGGCCAAGTGTGGTTTTGGGGGTGGTAACCTAAGGAGGGGTGAAATGAGCTGGCCAGAGAAGATGTGTCCTCTCTGACTGTCAGCATACTCACACGTGAAGTGTGCCCAGAACCGTGCTCTGTCCCTGAGACCAGCTGCCATGGGGAAGCTTGTGTCCGTGGTAATGAACTCTTCCAGTCTGTACACAAGGTGGAGATATGGAATTGCCACCTGCAAATGAACCATGGAGGGGTTTACATTCAAGAGGACTCCTGGAGATTGCTTGGGAGAGTGTTAGCCGGGCCAGACCAGAACCTTCCCAGACGCCTTTCTAACAGTTTAAAAATACACACAATACCAGTGCTTGAGAACATTCCCTGGAAGCATTTTAACGTACAAGTGTTGATACAGTCTCCATGTCTTTCGGGATGTTGGCAAAGTTTTGTTTTTCACTAACTCAAAAAAAATTACTCTAAGAAATTCAACATGTATTTGCTGTATGAGCACGAAATATTGCATATACTCCTGTTTCACTGTCAACTTCTGTGTGTGTTGAGCACTAATGTCTATTGATGGCCAAATCTTCCCTGACAGTTTGTCAGGAACCCACTCTGCAATAGATGAGACATAAGATCTGTTTTGGCCTGATGCCAAGAGAAATGATGGCGGGGGGAGGAATGTTTTCCAGGGAATAAGTACACATCATTCTTGAACCAGAAACTGCTAGTTGCAGCACCAAGCATATTTTACAGGAAGCAAAAGTAAATTCATTGTAGTTTTCAGTTTGTACTGCACAACAATAAAAGCTCATATTTATGTAATGTTTTCATGATACAATGGTCTTGAAAATGCAGCTACAATTCACGATTAATGCCGTGCATATGCTTACATCGTGATGGCTTCTCCCATTGAGTCAACAAATGAGAATGTTGTATTCTTAAGAAGTGAGTCTGATTTCTGTGTGCATAGCCACACATGTCACACATTGAACTTTTTCTGTTCACTGTATCCAATTTCTCCTGGAGTCTCCTCTCCTGTAACTGTCTGACTTGTGGTCATATATAGTCAGTGAATATCAGAACCTGTTTTCCCACTTTCTAATTAGAACAGACATACTTCTGAAAGGTAGTCTGGGAACTACCTCAGTATGGTGGTCAAAAATGTACCTCGTTGCAGTTTGAATTTCGAATGAAGAATATTCTTTTATGCCTTACTGAAGTAAGACCATAATACCCGCGAAAGCGAATAATACAATATAACTTATCTCATGTTTATTCCAGGGCACAGTTTTTAAGTGTCTCTTTCAGATATTAGTTATGAAATTATCTCAGTGCCTAAAAAGTGACCATGTTTTTCTTTTTTTCCTTTTCTTTCAGCTGTGGGACCTACTGCAGAAGTTGCAATTCATCATGACATACATTGCTCCCTGGCAGATTGCCTGGGGGTCATCGTTCCATGTTTTCGCTCAGCTCTTTGCAATACCTCATATCCTTTATAAATTTGTTTTTCTTTATTCTTAAGTTCCTCTTCATGTATGCAATTTATTTACAGTGTTTGAACAAGATTTGGAATTCTTAGGTAATTTACTTTAAAATTTGAAAATCTTGGAACATCTTCTGAGAAACACAGTTTTCTCTTTTTTTTTTTGGCTGCAAAGGATCTGAAACTGGGAAACTGAACTCTGACTCAAACTGGTGTGTTTATTCCCACCCAGCCACGTTCTGCAGATCACTTACTTCCCCAGTCCTCAGCACTGAGTTTTGATGCATCCAGAAAGAAATGTTGTGCCAGACACATTGCTGGGATTATAGCTGACTGAGCTCTCAAATATTAGTTTTGTTCTCAGTTGCTTCTAGTTGGTATATCAGATATAAATTCATTTCAGTGAGCCAATTTCTGCTGCAACTGTCCTGATTTTTTTTTTTTTTCAATTTCAGAAGCAGCTAGATTTTTACATTTTAATGTAAATTTTTTCTTCGGGGTGCTGAGAAACATTCTCCTTTTTAAACTTTCCACTCTGTTTTATGAGTAACGATATACATTCATCAACACCAAAGCAATCCTTCAGAAGCAGTCTGTTTTGGTGCCTGTTCCAACCTATCCAGGTTTGTGGATATGGGGATTAAAACATGGAGTTCAATGACCTCCAAATGTCTGTAGGGTTAAAAAATGTATATTGAATTTTTGGAACAAAAATTATTCGGTTTAAGGTCAAATTCAGTTAGAAACTTGACTGAATACAGAAAAAAAAACCCAAAAGCATTTTAATTGAACAAATTCAACTTTATTTACGTCTAGGGCATTACCAGATACTAACTTTTCGTTTCTTCCTTCCCTGCTAACCACAGCTGTGGAAAAAGGGTTGACAAAGTGGTTTTAGTTCAGACCTACTGACGAGTTTACTTTGTACTGTTTATTAGTTATATGCACTTAAGTCTTTGTCCCTTTCATCCCACAGGGTTGGGGTTTTTTTTCCCTTGAATGATTTCTTCCCTCTGCTCTGTGCCGTGAAACATAAGCAACGCTGAGTAACAATGCTTATGTTTCTAGATTGGAAGAATAAATGGGAGCCTTAGACAGAGGCAAGTGCACACAGAATAACTCCCAGAGGGAAAGTTTTAGATTGTCTGCTTATAGAAGGAAAGCATTATAAAAGCAGTGATCTGTCCTAAGAGTTTTAGGTTATTTGTAGCAAATCCTTCCAGAACTTCACAACAAAAAAATATTTTCATTTCTGTTGGGGAAGTGTATATGAATTTACTTAGCAAAACATTTAAGAACTAAGATTATATTTCAACAAGTTTCCCTTTGGTCACAAATATTTTCTGCAGTGATAACTTTGCGCTTGATAAAACTACCAATTAAATTTTGTAAAATTGAAAGTAGTTAAACCAGAGTTTTGTTTGTTTACAGAGTTATTGCTAAACTGATCTAGCCTAGCTTTTTATTATTTATATTTATAGTATGCTTTGTAAATGCAAATCTGTCTTCTAAGGCAATGCGGCAATTAAGATACTGGTTAAGTGCTGAAGTTAATATTCCCACACCAGCAATAACTCTGCCTCTTTGCACAGTAATTTTATTTGTTGTTATCATAACCCTGCAAACGGTAATGATGAATGCATGTTGCAATTTACAGAGGTACTAAACCTGCCATTTCTTTTCAGAGTTAATTATTTGTGGCACTTAATTGCTTCAATCACTTCTGTAAACAGGATGTAAATTTTTAAATTTCGAAGTGCCTGGATGAACTTTTGCTGCAGAGCTCAGTGAGTCTGAGTAGTTCAGCATGCTTTAATGCCTTTTGAGTCCAGCGTGCAGGGCATGAAGGGCAACGCGTGTGGAGCTTTGTCTGGTGGAGGTTGTAGAGTCTCCATCATTAGAAATCTTCAGGATTTTAGGTGAATGTCTATCAGTAGTCATATAGGTGTAGCTGAGCCTGCTTGTGGCTGCTAGATGGACTGGGTGACCCTTCAAAGTCCCTCTTAATCCCAGAAGACCAGGAACAGGAATGGGCTTCATACTTGAGGATAGATCTGCAACTTCACTTCCTGCCATTTAAGTGGGTAAGATGAGGTTATGCATTTATAAATACCAGCACGCTGAGAAAGTAAAGTGTAGTTTGTAGTTCAAAGGAGGATTTTACCTAAAAAGTGAACAGTGGAATTGGGGAAAAAAGAAAAAAAGTTTGTAGTTGAGATTATCCTGTTTAGGAGAGTTTCTGCTTTGGTTGTTTCAGGGTTACAGCTCTAACATCAGCAAATGGAGCCCTGTGACAGTCAGTTTTCCCATCCTCTAAGTGATTCTGTGCCTGGAAGGGACCTGTAGTAATTGCAAGTAAAAATGTGGGTTTTGAGAAACAGAGGGTTTGAGCTGGCCTTACTGCATAGTTTTGTGTTAAAAGAAGGGGATGGAACATTTTCAAAATGTCTTTCACTTACTTGTTTTGAAGCTGGTTTGAATTTAAACAGATTTTTAAATTGCAAGAATTAATCCTCAAAGATGATGTTTTATTTCATGTTGAAGAGTTTTTATCTTTGGGGTTTTTGTTCTCAAAATTTGATTTTGGCCATGTTAGAAAGGAAATCCATTATTCACAAAGAAACAAGTTCTCCTTCTAGACGATGTAGCCTAAAAAAGTTGGTACACAGAAAACCTGACTTGGGTTGTAGTGTAAGAAAGTATGCCTGTAAGTTTTTGAGACTTCTTTTTTACTTAGACCAATTAAAGCATTGGTATTTAAAATAAATAAATAATAACCTAATACAAACAAGTTGGATACCCTCAAATAAAAATACACCAATGACAGATAATTGCCCACTGCACACATTAATTATACGTAAGAGAGTCAGATGCTGTTACTTGCTCTCATGACACACTTACAGATATGAAATAGTTAAAATCACTTTCCACAAATCAAATGGGTAATGTCTTCTACTGTCCATTTAGTAGAGCATTATGTCTTTTAGGAAAAAAAACCCCCATTGCTACTGATTATGCCTAAGACACAAACAGTTCACAGTGGTGTGCGAAATGCCTTAGCTCATGATGGTGGCAATTTTTCAATCAATCATGATATTAGTACCCACTTTAAAAAACTTGGTTTGCTGTCCTTATCTGTCCTCTTTGTTCTCTTCTCTTCTCTCTTCAGCTGCTGTGCCTCCTTCCCATATCTGACACTTGTAAATACCTGTTCATCTTTCACAGCCAGTGCTTGGTTATGACTACAGTATAATGTGACAGTTTAACTTTTTTGATGCACTTGCTTTCTGCTCAGCACTCTCTGTCACTTTTTTAAACTTTAGACTCTCAGGGCAACTCATTTTTCAGTCTCTGTAATGCACAAAGACACTGTTCCGACCACTGTCTTTTAGTCAGGTTGAGAGATTTGAAAAGTATCTTTTGGCAAATATTTGTTTCTAGATTTTGCAAATGGCTTTGAAAGCATGGCTAGCTAGCTTTTTAATGGAAATGCTGTACCAAGAATGATGTGTTAAATGAATTGTGTTAAAATGGGCTTTTTGTGAAGTCTCAGGGATTGTGGGACGCATTTACAGTATATTGCTATAAGAGGGTAAGCTGAAAGACGCTGGTTATTGGGTGATTTTACCTGAAATTTAGTTTGAGATGTGCTTGATCACTGTACATTGATAGTGGTTCCTGTAGTTGATGGCTTCTTTACTTCGCACCTCCCTCCCAAGAGAGGTATAAGGAATGATAGCTGGTCTCTTATGCCAGTTTGAAAGTATTTTTCCTTAAATTTCATGGATGTGATATGAATTAATGAAGAATTTAGGCCTAACTTTTTATTTGCTTGCATTTAATTGTGTTCCTTTTATCTTGCATATTTTTCAGTATCCTTATCCATCTCCTAACTTGCTTTCCAGCAGTCCAAAATACGACTTTACATTTAAAGTCACCTATGGATTCAGGCATTCATTATGGTGTTTATGTGTGATACTTACTATTCCCCTGTCCTCACCGTCTCATTTCATATATATTTCAAAAAGTATGAAATGCTGAACATTTTTTAGCTTTTGGTCAGCATGGAATAGTAAATTCTCGGTAAGAATTAATGTGAAAGCATGACTTTGAAGCAGCAAGTTGGAGTATAGAGGCATAGTTTCTCCACATACCAGGTCATTCCAAAACAAGCAGAAACCCACAGAATGGAACACTGGACACAGTGAAAGCAAGACTCCAGTGTGGAGAACAAATAATTTCCAAGAAGTTGTTTTTTCCTCATGTGTGTGTGTTTTAAACTCTGTGTCAGACTCTGGGAAGGCACTTTTATGTTACAGAAGGTACCTTAGGTAGCTGGAAAAGGGCACTTGCTGCCTTGCCTGTGCTCAGGATCTGTCCTTGGGCAGAGATGAGACAGGGTCACCCCGATAATAAAACTGTGTAACATTGAAGAGCCACCAATTACATGCTGGTAATGGGTGATTTGGCACTGCCTGCCTTCCTCCCTTTCCTTTCCTTAACACCTCTTCGGTAAAGTAACCAATAACAGCAGGAAAAAAAAAAAAAAAGGTTCAAAGAGCTGCCTCAACATTTTAAAAGTATGATGGAATCATTTGCGTTACCTTAACTTGCAATTTTCAGACTCTGCTATGCTTTTTTTTCAAACTCTGGCCACTTCAGTCTTTTCTACACCACTGAGTCCATTTCTGGGTAGTGTCATCTTCATCGCATCGTACGCACGACCAGTCAAGTTCTGGGAGAAAAACTACAAGTAAGACTATTCAAAAATTTCTACCCTTGTTATTTGTAAAGGTTTTGCTCTCATTAGTTTCATTTCTGGTGGTATTTTTGTTTCCAAAGGTAATCCTTAAATTAGGGCATGAGAGGTTAATCTTTGAGTCTTGTTTCTGGTTTTACTTTTTCATGGTTATGTAGCTATTTCTGGAAATGTATTTAAACAATTATCGGTATGTTACAGATGAGGTGTCATGTTGCGTTTGTTGTACAGACACACAGTAACGAAGCTGTGAAAAAGAAAAAAGCAGTAAAACTCCCAGTTGTCAGCCTTTTTTGTCTTGCTAGCTAGTGCTAGCAACTAAATCTGTGAAGCCTTTGGCACTAGCAGTCAGACTGCATAAATACATTTTGCACTAACTAGGCTGATTAAATGCTGCCCTGTGGGATGCAGCAGGTGACTCTTCAGCTGTAGAACACTGATATGAGGCACAAAAGGAAAAGTGCATTGGCCAAGTCAGGGCTTGGCTGCACCAGCGAGAAGGGCAATGCACTTACTACAGCTCTTGTGTTCGTGCTGCTGCTGAATCTTAGTTTGGAGAGTTTTTATTTTGTTGCATTTTGACTTGTGTCAGTGAGTAAATACGTACTCATCTATAAAGTAATCAGTCAGACAAAGCCAAGTCGTATAAAGAGGCTTTGTATTCATTTCTGAATGTGATGAGATTTGTGGAAACCTTTCGAGGGGAGCTGAGTTTTGTACACTGGCACTAGATCTTAACAAAATTCTCTCTCACACATCTCTTTTACTGGGTCAACAGGTTGATTGTTTCAAGGGAGTGAAGTTGAGGGCAGTTATGGAAAGGCAGGAAGCTAGCACTAATCCCACAGACAGCAATACAGTTTTAGATGGAAACTTTGAACAATATTAAGTAGGAAGTGAGGATTTTAACATCTGCTACATTTTACTTCAACCAGAGCATTTTGAAGGCGTGCAAGCTCTCTTTCTAGGTACCAGTGAGAGAACCAAACTCTGTTGAAGGCACATCACTGCCATATAGTTAGGTTAGTGTCAAGTCTCTAGGTTATTGTCAAGGGAAATAGAGGAGGTAATTTATACTTGCTTTTGATTTGTCTGATCTTTTGATACAAAATGAACAGGAGATATTCACAGGAAGTATCAAAAAAATGGTTGATGCTTAATACTTTAACAAGGGTGTATGTGTGACTTGTTTTCATCAGTAGTGACCCTCTGTGATTCCCTCTAAGGGCAGTGACGGAGTTGGTGCTAATAGTTTTGCAAAGCAAGGTAATTATTTTATCCATAAACTGTAAAACCTCAAGTGCAGAAAACCAAACGCTTTTAATACTTTAATCCACCCCTGCTTGTCCTTTCAAAATAAGCAGCTACTACAACTTTGTCTTCAACCTGAAAGCTCATGTTACTCTTTGTAAAAAATAGTGCTTTGTTGCTTGTTAGAAATTCTAGTGTATCTTCTGTGATCTCACTTAAAACAAAAACCACAACCTTGCCTCTCAAAAACCTTTCAGAAGTAGAAAACCGCCTTGTAGAAGATTCAGATTGTCATCAAAGTGAAATAAATCTTGCCCTGAACCTGTGGCATCTCAGAATATGTACATGGAATGACTCCTCCTGATTTTGTATTCATTTTGTCTCTAGTACTTCTGATTCTCCTTTGCCTTACTTACATTTCACATGAGGAACTAACCAGAATAAGCAAGAGTTGGACTGAAAAACTCCTGGTTTATTAAAACGACACTGTGAAAAGACAGAAAAAGGCAAGGAAGGGAGTAATTTTGTATTAAGCATAAGGAAATTTTCTATAAAATACTTCAAACAACTGAATGAACTGAATGGGCCTTGCCTTGCTGCTTTGAATCTTGACCTTTCAACATCTGAAAATTCAAAGGGATGGCATAATTGCTTTCTTTTTGAGCTGTGAAGTTAGATAGAATCAGGAACTTGAGCTGGAATGGAAAGTTGTTCTGGCTCCTGCACATCTGCCTGTCTTTGGGCTGCAGTTCCTTACAGCCAGATGTGCACTGAGTTTCAAGGTTATGTAAGACAAAACAGAAAAAACAGATGGGGAAGTTGGTGTACAGATTTCTTTTTTGGAGTGCATTGACAGTTTCCCTAAGTTCAGCTCAGGGTATTCGTGGAAAGTCACAGGTTCACTGCAGTGTGGTCTGAGATGAGTTCATATGAAGCAGAAACTCTTGGGGATTTCTTTTTTTTTGCTGTTTCCATACCCACTGCTTGTTGACAGGAACTTTTGTCCGGAGGAAAGCTACCTTCAGTCTACTTTATATAGCTTTTTTTTTGCCTGCTTTGCATACTCATTTTCAAACATTTCCTTGCTATATTGATGACTACGTTAGATTATCACATATTCGCTACAAATAGTTCATTTACACATTTTTTTTATAATTTAATCTCTTAATTGGAATAACTGAAAACAATTTTGACAAGCAGTCTAGATATCAAAATTGTGTTTCTTTCAAGTCATAAATTAGATTGCTTTCTTAGGTTGTCATTTCTGTTCATCAGTATTTGCATACTTTTCTGCTGTCAAGCAAACTTCATTGTTGTTTCACTTAAGGAAAAATTATTTTTGCATCTCATTTGGGCCAACAGCGTGAAATTAGATGAGGAAAAAAAAATCCAGTTCATTTCTGGTAGAGTGAATCCAAAGCTGAAACTGTGGACTTTAGCAAGTACGGAGTACCATGTTTATTAATAGAACAGGGCTACTAGGCCCATAGTCTGAGGGCTGAGCAACTGATCCATCTGTTCCTTGAAGTGTTGGTTTGGTTGCCCCTACCTGGTGTTTTCTGAGTGCACACACATGTATCTTGCCTTTCCAGGTTTCTTTTAGTCCCACTTTTTCTTCTGGCTAAAGAGGAGTTTGAATCCCCAGGTTTCTCTGACTGTGCTTCTGCCATTCTACATGATGCAAGCTGGAGCTGAAAGTCTTGGAGAATTAAAATGGTGGCTTGTTTGTTTGTGCAAGGAGCTGAAGGACTCAAGTGGGTAAAAAAAGAAAAAGGGATTCATTTTGATAGTAAGCAAACTGTGAAATTCCTAATGGGCTCTTCAAAATTCAGGACTCACGCTGTGCCTGTTTGTGCTCTTGTGGTGTGTGCGCAGAGCATGGGTGTTCTTCCCTGCAATCAACAGATGCTGTTTGTTTTTAGTGTGCCCTTTGGTACTCACTGCATGCAGAATCTAGTACACCAATACATCACCGAGGTCAGGGATCTTTCAGAGGGGAAAAGGAAGGCTTACTAAGAAGAAGGAAAAATAAGGCATTAAGGGAAGGTGAATGAGAAAGAAGAACTCTTGCAATCACGGTTTTGCAGCTTTTGCTGCCATTGTTGTTGAAAAGAGAGGGGCGTAAAATGAGAAGCTGGGCTGCTGCTCATGAGCTGGTTACCTTGTGGGAGTTCAACTATGAGAATTTTTCTTTCTCTCTGTTATTTTTGGGGCTTTTTTCTTAACAAAGGAAAGTTTGCTGCCACACTGGTTTTGTCCAGCCATTGGCCTCGGTCCTGCTTCCCAGTTTGAAGAGTGCTCTTTTAGTCCCTATTTTCACAGCTGTTGGAATGATTAGGCTGTAGATGTCCGAGAGAGAAAAGGAAATAGCAGTAAATCTTGTTTAATGTATAGGCGCTTTAAAGCATAAAGTGTTTGTCCAAAAGCTATTGTTCAATTCCTCTGCCTGTGCTTTTTTTTCTCAAATACTTTGTCATGCTGCAGCTTGACTCTGTCCTTCTCCTCCCTTCCTCTTATCTTGCTTTGTATCTTGGATATGACAATGACAGAACAGAGTAGGAAGTTTACTTTTATTCCCCAGTGGGTCTAACAGCTGGATCACGTGGAACAGCCTGTTTGTTCTCTGCTGCAGCTGTGACTTGTCCCCACAAACAGCAAACTGCCACCAGGAATCTGGAGATTTCACTGTTTACAAGCTGCTTGTCTCTCCTGCACCTTCCTGTTTCTATCCTTCTGTTTCACTGCCTATTTTTGGGTAAGGCACAGCTTGCATTTGCTTTGAAGCGCCTTGAATGAATTACAGTGGGGTGTAACTGAATTAATTAGGTGTCTCTAAAGAGGCTGTGATTAAATTGCCAGTTATCTCAGACTGGCATTACAGGATGCCTCTCTGTGTTTGGGACTATGTGAGCAAGCCTTTCTTTCCTCCGTCTTTTTAAAAAGTGTATCACTGTGTTATTGTTCCAGTCATTGTGGTCTGGAAAATAACCACCTGTAGGGTTGATACAGCTGGGAATGGAGGGTGAGGAAAACCTGCCCTGCTTCAGTTGTAGTGCAGGTGGCTTTTTCATCTCTTTTCCTGCCAGCTCACTTAACCTGCCCATCGCAGACAGCCTGCAGGTGGAGTGGGAAGAGTTTTCCCAGTGTACACATAATTCTGGTTGACCCCACATTATGCACATGTGTGGGAAAAGGAGCTGTGAAAAGTACCTGTCTGCTCCCTCCCTTTTTCCCCATAAAATAACAGGCCTTCCACTTCCAAATGCTTATTTTTAACACACGCTGGTGCCTCTGGTTTCCATGTGAGCCTGCTCATCTGTTACAGCTGTGAAAACCCCTGCTCCAAACACAAAATGTCATTCACCCATAACTGTCCGTGGGCCTTGTTAGGGATCTGCACAGTCAGACCTTTCAAGTTGTTCTTTTTAGGGCTGGATTTCTTTTTTTCTTAGTCTTTTTCTTGCTGTGTTGTTTGATTTTTCACATGTTTTTAGACCTCCATAGTAGTGATGCTTACAGAGGAACAACTGCAGCAGATGTTTATAGTTCAGTAATGGCTTGGACTTCGATTTATAGTGAATAGCATAACTTTAGCATTTTTTCCCCTAATTGACAGGAGATAGTGTTTGCCTTATTTCGTCAAATATTATTTCAGATATGTTACGTTCTAACTACTGTCACTGCCCCACTTAGGGTTCAGACTTACTTAGGGTTCAAACTTCCTTGAATATTTCCAGCTACCTGGTCTGAAAGCCACAATGTAGCTTTGAGTTTTACTGTTCATTGCAGTTGTTTTATATTCTTCCAAACTGATTTTATTTCTCTGCTAACTTTTGTGTTTCTCTCTGACTGCCTCTATTTCTATACTGTTTTTATGAACTGACCAGAAAGAAGCACTGTATTTCTATTTACTCTAGAGTGAACTGAGGTTCTAGTGCCTTTGCTCACGGCTATTACTCATTGATGAGTGCTGGCCCCTTTGGTGGCCATGGTTCTTCTAAGAGAGGTCTTCACTAAGTTGGCCTCAGGGCTCCTCCAGGCTTTTATTGAGAGTTGAGTTAATTTAGAACTCTTCAAAATAGTATAAATAAGTATCAGCGTGTAGATAAACCTGAAATGGGTGCTTATTAGTGCATGGGACTTACAAATCAAAACAAATAGCACCAGTGAATGAACGGTTTTTAGTCTGAATTTTTGGGGTGTCGTCTCCAAATCAGAAGGGCTTACTGGTCCTGTTTACAAAGGATGTAGAATTTGGTGGAAGTCTTTCTGGAAACTTTAAAGGTGCTTAGATCCATGAGAATCCAGTCTATACTGGTATGCTACAGCCTGTACTGAGGGATGCTTAGGCCAGACTTGGTGTCCTTGAGTACAGCATTCATGCAGTTGTGAGTGGCAGTCCCTGGCTGGCAGTGGTGCAAAAGTTGAAGTGTTAGCAAGCTGCTGCTGTTTTTCCTTCATTGCTCTTCTCTTAAGATTGGCAGATTTCCCAATAGAGGTGATTTTTTTTTTTTTTTGGAAAAACATGTTCCTCTCTTTAAACAATGAGTATAAACTGGTCTTCGGGAAGTTATCCCTTCTCCAGGGAGCATTTGTGGCCGTGGTTCTAGCACTGGGGGAGAGAATAGAGAAAACCAAAACGTTTGAAGAACAAAGAACATCTTTGTGTGTACTTCAGGCTTAATTTTTCATGAGCTCTCTGAAATTACGTGTTACTCATTAGACTTCTTCATCTGAATGTCTTCTCAAGACCCTTCCCTGTCTGCTCCCTGCTGTAGTGTCTAACCACTCTCTATCTTGCACACCACCAGTACTGCCCACGGACTTGGACCTGCAAGACTTGTCTGGTTTGGGAGTCCTCAATCCCTTTCAGTGTAGAGCTCTGCAGAGTGACAAAGTCATGGCATTCTGGTGTGGAGGTGCTGTTCCAGGTACAGCCCCAGGCTAAAAGAAGCCCTGCTAGAAACTACCTTCCCTTCAGTGTCTTGAGCTGTGATCTCCCCTAGAGCAAGGGACCATATGTGCCCCTCTGGCCACTTGCTGTAGCATGGAGCTGTGCATGCCTCCTCTCAAACCCAGCCCTCACCCCATCGCTTGACTCCACGTGTGGAGTCACACTGAACTGGGAAAACATGAGAAAGGATGGGCAAGGAAAACAAGGCACCTTTAATCAAGTAGGTTTGGTATTAAAATAAGTGTTTTCTGAGTTGCCTGGAGTTTCACACTCAAGGGAGGGTATACAAAATTCAAAGATGTAGCTTCCCTGTTTGGCAGTATCTCTTTAACGGGTAACATCTCCTCTTCTCCTCAAATTTTTGCCCCTGGCAGTCAGTAAAACAAATTGAGGCTAATTGAATAGGAGCCATATGTGTGATAATTAATTGGGAATGTATTCTGATTCAGTGCTCTGTAGTTCCCTGCCGAGTTAAAGATGCATTCACAACTCCAATTCACTGAATCATTCTAAGAGGACAGAGTAAAGACAGAAGGGAGACATCAGAAAGGGAACACATGCTGAGATCAGGAGGAACACAAGTACTGTAAGTGGCATAAATAGAAAGGGAAAGGGGTGGGTGGGCAAAAAGGAAAAGACATGCAGTGAAATATCTGAGGGGGTAACCTAACAGACATGGGTAAGCAGGAACTCAGACCTACAGAGGAGAAGAAATCACAAGCATGATAGAGGAGGGCTTTTAAGTATATATTTGGAAAGGAAGGCAGCAACAGGACAGAATAGACAATAATGGACTTCCATCAGAAATAGGGCACGTGTAATATTGTAAGGGCTTATGTGGATATACAGTGACACTAAAGATTTATAATGCTGTTCATCTAATCATTAGCTTCCAAATTATGTAAATCTAATGAGATCAAGTGAACTCATGAAATTTCTGTTATGTCGAATATTGGAAACCCCTTGAAATGGGTTGAATGAATTTCCATAAGAATAAGCGTTCTCAGCAAGTGTTCATCCCATTCACTTGGATAATGTAGATCACGTTCTGGTTTAGATTTAACTGAATCAAACATTTAGGGGCAAGCTGAGGTTCAGAGTACTAAACCTAAACTTATTCAAGCCACTTTTGTCAAAATGTGAAAACTGGTAAAGCTGAGATCCGGGAGGAGATGTTCAGCAAGTGTAACCATCCTAACTGAGGTGATAAGACACGTTGTGCACAGGTAGCTGCAGGGAATAGTTCATACTACAGCGTGCTTGGGTCTTGGTTGTCTCCTAATACACAAAGGTATGCACTGGACCCAGGTTGCCTTGAGGCTGATAAGAGCAAAATGTAAACTATCTCTTCTTTCTGAGATAATGCAAAATGCAGAATTGCAAATGTGTCACCATTGCCCCTGAGAATTGCCTCTGAAACTTTGTACTAGTTGGGACTGGGTAAATACTGGATAAAAGCTAGAGGGATATTTTTTTTCTTTCAAAGCCCTTTGACTAGCAGTGTTTGCTCTCAAAATATCAGAGATGTTTTCAGTCTGAAGAGTACTGTAGCGGACACCAAGATGAATGCTGTAAATTATTAACATTCTCAACAGTCCTTGCAGTAAAAAAAACAGAGATATTGAAAGTTATCCCTCTTTTAGATTGAATTTTGTACAACTCCACAGTAGCAGTAAGATTTTTGTTGTTCTTCAGTGTAGTGTCACTGATGCTGCACTTGCAAGTTTATAGCACTGAAATGGCTTGGTTACCTTTGGTTTTTCCTCCTTTCATCTTTTGGTGAGAAATATGTTTATGGAAAACTCTGTAGTGAACTAAACTAGTATTTCTGATACGGGCTTTCTTTGGAAGACTAGTCTTTGTCTTAGTCTTGTATTTCCTCATACTTTCTTGCCATCTCTACCTTCTAATTTTATTATTAAGCAGTCACGTTGAGTCTGAAAGTGAGAATTAAAATACCTTAAATATATGCTATTTTAATATTGCACACTGAAAAAGCATGAAAGCACTTTGTTATCAGCAGTAAAAAAAATCAAGAATGAATTCTGAAATGCCTTGTTATCCTTTCCTCCTTTTATGATGTTTAAACAATGTGTCTCTCTTTGTGTGGAGTAAAGGAGAAAAACATCTTGGCCTCATTTGCTGAAGCAGCAAAACATTTGTTTTCGTTTTGGTTTTTTTTTTCCCCGGTCTGTTCTCACTCTCTCTGGTGAAAACTTCACCAGGATATTTCTCATCACCTCCTTTCTACTCTCCAGCTCCTTGCAGTTTCTCAGGCTTTTGCTGCTTCACTGATGGGCACATCAGTGCAGAGCCCAAATGAATCAGTCCTATGGAGCTCTTTGCCCAGGGCTGGGCACGGCCCTTAGTACCTTTCCTATAATGTTTGTGTTGGCTCATGATGGGAAAAACAGAAGAATAACACTCATCTGTACTATTTCAGATACCTGTCTTTGTGTAATGTAATTAACACATTTGCTTTTAAATTAAAAGCACTTCTTTCAACTGCAGACAGCGAGGTCCAGCTGTGAAGCAGAGTCCTGTGCTAAGCCCCATCCTTACAGGAATGTCAAGATCCTGACCTTTTTTACATCCTCAAGATCGAGCGCAAAAAAACTCTGTGCAGTTGCATAATCTTTCCACTTATAAAGCTTCATGTATTGCCTAGTGAAAAATACCTGAAGACAGTAATTGGATGCCTTTTAAAAGAAAAAGCATACTTAGACAAGGGGGGAGAAATTAAGTAGCATGGTAACAAATAAGACAAAAGCAGGAATATTGATGACATTTTAGTAAAGCATTAGTGAATATTTTGAAGTACACAGATGCTTAAATCACCTGGCTTACTAATAAGAGGTGAATTTCCCAGCTAAACCTTTGAATGTCAGAGCACTTAGGTGGGCTGTTTAATCCATGTTTGGGCACTCAGCTTTTGATCTCAATTTCACACCTTGCATTTTTCATCTCCCTTGTTGCAGAAGTACAGAAACTTCCAGACAGGTGTTGGAATATGCCAGATAAACATGCTGAGTAGCATCTCAGCAGATGACCACAGCTCTGGTTTTAACACCTCCTTAAACAAACAACAGCAACAAAAAAACCAACCCAAAACCTCCAAAACATTAAAAAACAAACAAACCACAAAAAAACCCAAACAAACACAAGAAGCCTCAAAATCAGTTATAAAAACCTTTTTAAGAAAGTAAAGAAACTCTAAGAACAGGAAGCATTATTGGTAATAAGACCTTTCTATGTTTTAAAAGGGTGCTTCAACAGCACTGTCTTTAACAACTGGGACTTTTTATAGCTTAGCCCTCCCCCAGTTTCCTAGTGTGCAATCAAAGCCACTTTTTATTTTTGTTAGATGAAACAATGACCCAGTCAGGGAAGGAGAGGAAGAAGAAAACATAAAAAATAAAAATCAGAGCAAGTGATCAGGAAGGAGAAAATTGCTTTCATTTTTAAGAGATCCCTCTTTCTTAATGTGAGTTAAACCCAAGTTGCATCTTCCATGCTGCTGCCCAAAAACCTGGGCACAGTTACACATGAAGGGGCTGTCAGCCCTTGCTGTTAAAACCACGCTGAAATCATTCTCTCTTTTAGATGAAATTGATTTAAATCTACTTCAGTATCCTTCCCCTTCCAATTAACACCATTGTTTTTACCTCTGGTGTCCTTCAAATATTGATGGGTGCCTGCTTATTCTGCCACGTCTTTCTCCTCCTGCCTCACGTTGTAGACAACTGCTACTGTGTTTTTAATGCTAAGCCTTTGTTTACAGAGCCAGCAGCATTAGGCATTCACATGAAAATACTGAAGATTTTTTTTTTCCCCAGATTCCCATGAATAATCATAGGAATGCAGCACAGTAAAGTTTCTCTCTGTTAAATTTGCCTGTTAGATGTCATAGAAAAGTGGATTAAAATTCATTGGACACAGACAAAGAAAAACTTTGGATCAACCCTAGAAAGGCATCTCTGCATCTCCCAGAGGGAAACTGCTTTTCTTTGTTTTGTTCTCTTTCAAAGTAGAGATCCTCTTCTACACAGCAGGAGTCCTGGAAATCTTGAATTTGTGTTTTGGGGTAAAACTCAGCAGCAGCAGGGCAGATAGAACAGCTGGAATTCTGTTTTGATCTTCTGGAAATAATGATTTATTTAGCATCATCAAATCAGCAATGATTTATTTATTTATTTTCCTCAATTTACCTGATTCTTGGTATACTCTCTACATTCCCCAGACTGCCTTAATTCCCCTCAGCCTTTTTTCTGTCTTTCTAAGGAAATTGGGAAACTGAAGTGGGAGAAGAAAATCTTTCCAAGTAGTATGTTGGAAAAGAGAATATAGGAAGCGACTTAATCTTTTTGCAGAGGGAAGCAATAATTTTAATGACATGAACAGTGCTACACAAACCAGTGGGTTATCTCAGCGTCCATGTAAATGGGGAATTAAAGGAACATGAAATAGATATTTCAGGAACTAATAGATATTTCAGGAAATAGATATTTCAGGTTGACTTTAAAATTGCTGAAGACTTAGCTGAAGACAGTCCAACACAATCACTTTTTCTCTAGGGCAATTGCTGGAGGAACTGTACTTAGTTTGCATAGAATAATGCAATTCAGGAAGAAATTCAATTACTGAGCTAATTATCACATTGGATGAGTGGTAACAACCAAATATAAAGCAAGAGGCCACTGGAGGAAAGCCGAAATCACCTACTAATCCCGAAAGTTCACAGTGAGAGGTCCTAGTTGAGAAGTGAAGATGTTGCTGGTTTGATTGTTAGGTGTAGTGGATTATAGTTTAATCCAATGCAAATTCCCATTGCCTTCAAGAAGATACCAACACAGCTTTGGTTACTAATAATTGTAGAAGACTTTTAAAATCCAGAATTGATTACCTGACTGCATTTATTCGACTAAGCTGAATAGCAACCTTCAGCACAGAAGGTTGCTTTATAAACTGTCTATATTACCCTTGGTCTTAAAAAATGAAATAAAACTATACCTCATAATATCTGTATAAAGATTTGAGTTTTTCTAGTAGTGTCTGAAAAGGTAAATCCTTGTCCCATGTCCCGAGGCCCATGTTTTAGGTGTATAAACAGTTGTTACTCTGCTTGGAATGGAGGATAAAGCCTTAACAGAGCCTGGTTTTGTTTTGTTTTGGTTTCTTTTTTTTTTGGCTTGTGAGAGCTGTTCTATTTCCTTCCCTTTTTCCCACTCAGGCTGCATCATCTGTCTTGCAGTGTCCCAAAGCACTTGTGATTTCCCCTGATTGTTTCATGCATCTTTCTGTCAAAGGAAAAAAGAAGAGGGGAGGGGAAAGAAATAGACCCAGAGCTGCATGCTGGGCAAAAGGATTCCTGTTTATTATAGATTAGAATTTTCTGAAGTATTGGTTGATTTGTATGGGTCTCAATATGCCTCCAGAACAGAAATGCTTTATAGGTTGGTAAGAAACTGGGGTAAAAAATGGTATTAAGTTGTGCCTTACACTGCCACACTGATTTCAGAGGGACTGAAAGGTAATAAAGCGTCTCATAGTGTTAAAACATATGCATTTGGAAATCAGCAGTCTTTCTCTGCTGAGAATAGAAAATTGATTGAATTCCATAACCTAATGTTTATGCTTACTGTTGCATATGCAGGTGCATATATATCAGGGTGGAAGAATTCTGACAACCTTTTTGAAGTAAAATCACTCTTTATATTCTAAACTGCTTAGAAGGCCCTTCCCCCCATTGCCATTTTCTGTTGAATAGGAAATGATAATTGCAGTTACAATGAGCTGAGCCAACCAGGAGCAGGAAGATAAATAATACCTCAAATAAAATGTTAATCTATGTAGATAATGTACTAATATTAATTACAAATAATTTTAATTAAGACTCATTTTCTCAACTGTACTTTTTGCAAAAGTAGAGAACGTGCCTTTTTAAAGAAAAGAATCAGTTGCTTTTGGTAGGAAGTAGAACTGAAGCAAATCTGTTCCTTTTCTGTCTGCTACATGGAAACCTGTGTGCAATTTTTCAGTTGGTCAGTTTTCCACAACTTTTTTGGGGAGGCTGTAGGGAATGGATGAAAAGACTTTCTAACACATCAGTGGCATCCTTCTCCCAGTTGGATTCAGCATGAACGTACAGCTTCAGCTCAGAAGCTTCCAACCTTTTAAATAGCCTGTGTATTGACACACAAAATCCTGGGAACCAGCACTGAGATGAGTCTCTGCTGTGTTTCATAGACAATGTTATCTTTACACCATCCTTTTTCAGTGTTATTTAAGCTGTTTGAAAACCTCCCTTATAAGTGATCCCTCTTTGGTGCCATCTTCCTTGGGGCACATCTGCAGTTGTCACAGTGAGTAGCTAAATTCAGGCTGTGGAGGTTGGCCCGCCACTGTCACACATAGCCTTATGCTGACTGTTGTTTGGGACAAAGAGCTCGGCCTTTCCCTGTTTTCGCTTCAATCTCGTTTTCCAAGGAATGAGAGATCATATTTACATATTCGATAGATAGATCTTCTGTTAAGGCCGGTGATTGAGGGCAAAACTTCTGAGGCAATATTCTTAATGAAGTGTCCTGAAATCCTTATATACCTATGCCAGAACAGTATTTCAGGGAAATTGATGTTTGCTATAGCATTTTTATTAGCCAGAGTTCCACTTTTACCCCAAGTACCCCTGGGTGCTTGGGAGATGCTTTGGACTTGGTGGTGAATATCCCTACTCACCACAACAATCATTCCCTTCCGTTTAACACCTGCTGGCCCACAGTGATTTACTCATTCCTTATATTCAGACTTTATTAGTGTCTTTTGTTACAGGTAGTAATAAAAGCTCAATCCAATCTACCTTTTTAGTTGCTTTCTCTTTTGTAACCATTTTTCCTGTGATATTTGTATTCCACCGCTGCAGTGGAAATACTGAACAGGGAATGTGCCATTCGTAAGGGTGGCAGGGTTAGTGCCAGTATGAACTAAGGCCCTCTAATTTACTCTTTTTCAAGCAATAAGAATGACCAGGGACTCTCTCATTGCTGCTTAGCTAAATACGAAACTAAGTAAAGGATTTTTTGTTGTTGTTTTTCCATAGATGTTACACACGCACAGAAATGTTTTCACACAAAGAAAACTCCTTGAGTCCAGCTGTCTCCCTTAAGGATTAGAAAGACTGATTAAATATTCTTTCTGTTCACTGTTTTGGTGGCACCTGGCTGATCTGTTTCTGGAGCCAGTTCAATTATTTAAGTACATGGTGCTGTGTCAGATGACAAATTCAGAACGGACTGTACCCCACAAGAAGGAAAATGAGCAGAAAGAGTGTGCTGATAAGCTACAATATCAATAGCAATACTGACCTAAAGTAACTGTATATGCCTGATGAATGGATTAGTGTGAACTGCCTAGTGATATAAACACAAAATGAAGTGATATGTTAAACAAAAAAAGTGTTTATTGTGAGAATATTTAAAAAAAAAAAAAAAAAACAATTGGCTGTAAAGATGTCTTTATTTCCAGCACCAAAAGATCGGACCATTCCAATACCAGACTGGCAATTCAGATTGAAAAGGATGCAGGTATGGCCTGGGAGTTTGGGTGTCTTGTTTGATTTGCAAAATGTGATGTATTTACACTGGTGAGGCTTTGCTGGGAAAGCTGAGGAGATGCAAAGGGTGTAAGTGTTGTGTGTAAAAACCAGAGCATTTTAAATGTACCAGAGCACCAGTTTAAGATGTGTGACCCGATAAAATTTACTCCTCAGTTATGTGTAGCTGATCAGACAGAGAGCTGCTGGGCTGCCAATTGCTTGGTTAATCATAACATTTGTGTCTGTGTGGAATATGCAGCAGGCACCCAGCTAGACTCAGAGGTCAGCCGTGGGCAGGGAAAGGTTTTGGAAAAAAAGCAGCAATTAATGCTGCCCCTACCACTGAGCAGTTTGGGCTGAACAGGTGTCTCCTCTTCCCTGGAGAGAAACCATTTTGAGAGTGGGGAGAAGGGAAATTGCAAAACTTGCAAGAGGAAGAAGTAGGAAAGATGGTGGGCTGCTCTGCTGGGTATTAGTGCATTAAATGAGCACCAATCCATGGCCATGTAAAACAAATTCCCGTTGCTTTGAAGGGCTGTCTAGGAAATGTAGATCCTATAAACTATCAGGAAGTTACCATCCAGCTAGAGGAAGAAGTGTTAAGTCGAAATGAAAAAGAACGTGAAGTTTTATGCAGAATGGCTTTAAGTAATTTTTTTTTCTTTGTGAATGTGTGCTGCTCTCATTGTAGGAAACGATGACAATAATCTCAACTCCATTTTTTATGAGCATTTGACAAGATCTCTGCAGGAGTCTCTTTGTGGAGATTTGATCCTGGGCCGCTGGGGAAACTACAACACAGGAGACTGTTTTATTCTGGCATCGGATTATTTAAATGCCTTTGTGCACTTGATCGAAATTGGAAATGGCCTTGTCACCTTTCAGCTCAGAGGGCTCGAATTTCGAGGTAAGGATCCCTGATGATTTAAATAACAACGAAACCAGCAATAAATCCTGTCTGTCTTTTTAATCTTTCACAACTCTATAGTAGGGTGTAGAGTTTGAGGACCTTTTTCTTTCTACAGCTATTTGTCTAAGTGTCTGTCTAAAAGCTTGATACTTCTTTGTATCATATGAATGTTGTTTTGAAATCTAGATGTTAAGAAATTTATCCAGTATCATAAGACTTTTGGAAGGAAGGCTTGTTGAGTGGTTTGCTCGGTTCAAAGATATTTTGAGCAATGCTCAGTTATGTTTTCAGATTATTTAATTTCCTCCATAACTGTGAAAATTCAAGTTGTCCTTAAAATTGTTCAACCCAAAAAACCTTGTCTTTGGGAAAAAAAAAAACCAAATAAAACCAAAATAAGACTCCTTCCATGGAAAATATCCAGTGTCAAACCATGCAAGAAGCCAGTGCTGAGATGGTCTCTGTCACACTAGAACAGCAGAGTATAATCAAGGTGACTTTTCAACAAGGTTGAGTGTGAGAAAATAGGCAACAGACTGGCTCTTTGAATGCACTCAAGTGTAGGAGGATTAGACTAGGAAATAACATGTGTGGGCTCAAGTCTTGACTCCGTGACAGACTCCATATAGGATGTTGAACAGCTTGTGGTGAGTGCTTCATGTTCGCTTTCCTTCCTTTGTAGTGGGGATGAAGATAATGCTCTTGTGTCCTCAGCAAAATTATGTGGAAAGAAAACAGTAAATGCCTGGAACAGCTTGGTATTGTAGTACCTAATGAGATACCTATTCAGAACAAATGCTAATTGTAAGGGAAAACAACTGGAAAAGAAGAAAGATAATTTACTTATCAGCCTTATAATTTCTTGTCGCTGATGATGATTGTTGAGGAATACATGGTCATGCATGTGTGGTTCTGAGGCTTGCTGCAACTTCTAAGACATCTGTGAAAGTACTCCTGTATTCATCTTCTCCTTGGGTGCCCCAAGGTGAGCAGTGGTGCTGCTGTGTCAGGGATAGGTACTTGCATTCTAAAGTCCAAAATTTATCTTTGCTGATCATCCTTTTGTGTTAAAATAGTTCAGTGTGGGATTCGAAACAAACAGAAGAAAGAAATCTCCTTCCCACTTAAACTACATGAGTTTTGTTTGTTTTATTCTTTATGTGGCTGCCCCATACTGCTGGGTCTCTCTCTATCATCACCATTGTCAGGCAGTAGAAGTAATGTAAATATTGGAAACAGATGAAACTATATGAGAGGATGCTCAAGCCACGTGCTAGCTGGTTAAAAAGATCAGGGGCCTAGCAGACTGGCATCATAAACTGGAAGTTCATTGGGGAACAGCTGGAGAGTTTTGTTGCAAAGTGGTTTGGGAAGACTTTCTTTGACATTGAGCCAGGATCATTCACAGCCAGCAAGTGCCATTTGGCATTTGGATCTGAGAGTAAAGCTCAAAAATTGCAGTATGCCACCTGTTGAGGCATCTCTGTATTCCCTAAAATCACAGTTTAAGTAATTAAATGTGTCTGAAAATTGACCTTTCCATGCAGATTGCCTAATGCTGTTCAGTGTTAATTAATTGCAGTTAATACTGTTTTACTTTGTGAATAGATCCAGCATGTCTGCCAGCTGCAACAGGTCTTTAAATTCAGCTGGGGCTGAGCCCTACAGCCTCTCATGTCTTTCATGGGCTGCTGTTGAGAGCCAGCTGAGTTCTCATGAGGAATATCCTCTTTCCCAGCCTTTCTTGCACTCCTCAGGGGGCAGGCTGGCAGCCAGCAAAGCAGCACCTCTTTCTTACCTGAGTGTTTAATGGGCCTGGACCAAGAGAGCAGCAGCAAACTGAACTGGAAAGCAATGCCAGTTACTGGAGGAGGAGAGGAGTGGGGAAATGGGGATTTCACCTAGATTATCTTATCTTCAGTACAAATCTAGTCCCCTATTCCTCCTCACCCTCAGAGTGAAGAGACTGCTCAATACTAGAGGAGGAAGTAGTTGGAAATGGGAGAAAAATGGACTCCCTCTCTTTTCTGAACCCACTGGATAATCCTATTCCAAGACTAAGACAAAATTTGTGGTTATTTTGTGTCCTCACAGACATAGTATGTAAGGAAGTTTTCTCTGGTTTTCAGAGTATTGGGTAGAGGAGTTGTTATGGGAACAGAAAATAAGAGTGTTTGTATTACTATTCTGTTGTTTGGCCTGGAACAGAGAAGCCATGTAGGGTTGAATAAAGGAACTTACCTGAGACAAAACCAGCTCAAACATGTGGCATTTGCCATACCATGTGAGAGCTGAACCCCACTGGACTGTGTGGAATGAGTGCCAGAGAAATCCCACGAATTACTTAATCTAAATCTGCTTAAGGATGGAGTAGGAGAAGCAAAGGAGCCCAGAAGGGAACCAAGCACAGGCCAGATAAGGATGCCTGGATCTGCCTGATGCAGATTATAACAAAAGCCTCATGGACACCAAAATGTGAGCAGATGATCTGCTGTGTGCCGAGTGGAGACTTGCTGGGGTGATGTGCTGACACCAGAGGGTTGTTTGTGTCTCCAGGTAACCCATGAGGGCAGGGGTGCTTTAGATAAACTATGCTGCAGAACTGTGCCCTTCCTGTACGTGGTTTGGTCCTTCTGCCAACAAGGAGCTGGGCTGCTCTGGTGGGGCTGCAGGCCACGGGGGTGCCCAGGCACTCAGGCACTAGTCTGAGTAAAAGGAGCCAGAGGGACTGACCTGAATGCAGAAGTTCATAAGGGGATGAACCAAGGCTATTCAAAGGAAGTTGTGTGAAAGCTGAGACTGAAATTCTTCCGTGGAAGGCATTGTTTGCTCCTTCCCTTGGACAGGATTGCTGCCTGTAGGGGCGGGAAGGTAGAGCGGGCTTCCACCAAGCAGCACCAAGAGCCATCTCCTGTGTAGACGGGGCACATTTCTCCCCATTTCAAATCTTGCAAGGGGCTGGTGAATACAGCCTGAATACAGAATACAGTAGGAATTTTTTTTGTGCAGAACTGAGAGAGTGTATGGAACTGCCCTGGAAGAACCTGATGGTTTACAAAGTCAAGTGGCAGTTATTAAGCACCAGACTCTCCTTTGGGCATCCTGCATTCCTATTTTTAGTTGTCTGGTCATGCACTGTTTTTTACGGGGTACCGTAATTTCTTTCATTGTACAGAATGGTGTCCGCAAGGGGGAGAAAAGGGCTAGAGGAGGAACTTGTAATCTGTAATTTCTGAGCTTTGGCTGCTTAACTTCAATTTCAAACGAGTAATTTTAATTGAGGGCCCCAAAAATCTGCTGTTCCTTAAATAGGAAATCTGTGTTTGCTTTGGAAATGAATGAATCACAACAGTGTTCTCTGTGACTGTTTTCTGTTTATGACTAAACCAAAAGCAATATTTGCATTGTGGAGCTCTGGGTTTTCCTATGGATGTTTCTCGTTGTGGTAGCTGAAAGGCTGTGCTGGCAATACTGGTAGTGCCCGAAGAAGGGGTCACAGAGCCTTCTGAATTTAAGTGTACTGTGGCAGGAGGTACTTGCTGCCTCCCCGATTTTCAGTCCATCCTAACTGAGAGTTGGCATTATAAGTGACTGATCCAGATGCCTTTCTAACTGTTTGTAATAGAAGCATTTGTCTCAGCTTTTAAATGAAAAAACAAACCCAACCAAATGCCTGCAGGCAGCATAAGAAGGTACAGACTGAGCAGACTGAAAGAAAAGAGTCAGCAAACCTGGGATTCCTTTCATCTGTCTTTAGTCCTGTTTATATTAAACACCTTGGATGAATTAGTTTTTCACTCTCCCATTCTATGGACAGAGAGGAGATGTGCCTCCATTGTGCCATTCCATTCATCCTGAGTGTAAAGCGGAAGGGAGGCTCAAGACCTCCAGGCATTGACAGGAAATGGCCAGCTCCTCCTTTATGGAAAGCAAAGAGAAGGTAATAATGAGCTGAAATAGGAGAACACTTCCAAGGAGCTGCACAGTGATGTGGGGGAATTGAGCCCTTCAGTAACTTAACTCTGCTGTGTGTCTTAGACCACAGCGGAATGCTAAAAGCAGCCTGCCAGAAGAAATACATAACATATCATTTAATTTGAAAGGAAGAGATGGGAAAACCCACAGTCAGGGAACAAGCAGAAACAATGTCAAAATATCTTCCTCTCACGAGTTCCCTGTAGAACAAGAGAGATTTAAAATGTTTTCCTGTTTAGTCTGTGTGTCTACAAAGTGTCTTTTGGAGAATATTCATTTAGGCATTACATGTGCAGAAACTACTTACTGATGGTGTTGCTGAAGTCTTCAGGAGCTGTTTTCTAACTCCTGCACAGTATTCTTCAGTCATTTAATGAACTTCTAAATCTCTGCTGTGATTTTTTGTTACTGCATGTTGCACGTGCAGTATTCATGCTTCACTTGGAACTTCATTAGCTGGATCAAGGCAAGAAGCGCAGAGCAGACACAGATGTAGTTGTACACAGTGGCAGGCAGCTGTGGCAGCAGGATGGGATTGCCTGTGGGGCTCTCTCTGTGTTAGCTAGCTTATTTCCCACACAAAATGGTCTCTGAAAGCAGCCAGTTCAGGCTATGTGCTCTAGGCACAGGAATGATGTCTAATAAGGACAGTTACTCATTTCTGCAGCACATCTGTATGCTGCATTGTTTTATTACAGTAGCAAGTACATTACCAGTGTAAGGAATATTTATTTGTGTTTGATTTTTTTGTTTGAAGGCTCTGTAGTGCTAGGAAGAATCATTCTTTATTTAAAGAGTGGTTGCAACTTTTATTTTTTTACAAATCACTTCTTGCTGTCAGGAAATAAAAGTGCCCACATTCATGTCTTTCCCGAGACCACACTTGAGGTATGTTCAATGTATGTACCAGAACATTAAAAAGTATTGATAAATGACAGAGTTCAGAGACAAACAGCATTTTTTGACACATCCCTTGGGAGAGAAGGTTAAAAACCAGAAGTGCAGTGTTTGTGGGAAAGAACAAAGACAGAGAGACACAATTTTTGGAAATACTAGAAACATGGACAGAAAGGATGTAAAGGGGTTTCTTTAATCTTGGTGATTTAATTGGGAAGAATAGCATGAAACAGGGAAGAGGATACTTTATGTTAAATGCAGGAAATCTGTGATATACAACCCTTTCTAGGTGTACAATGATGCTCCAACAGTGGAAGCTGTCCATGAATTTAAAATAGGCTTCGAATAGTTTCTGTAGCACATACTAGAATAAATATTTGATGTCTTTCTTCCTTTTTCTTCCTTTCACAATTTTATGTGTATTTATGGGTGCACTGGAGAAGACTTCCGGAAAAAAAGAAAATGTTAAATGCAGTGCAACGTTTTTGTTGAGAAAACATCTTTGCCAAAACCAAAATACTGCAACTTGCATTGCACCGCAAAAGATGTGACATGAGAAGCTTCTGTGGTATTTCATAGCTGCAAGTTTAACAACAAACATCTTTGGAGAATGCTACTTCCACGTGGTCTTTCTTAATGTGTCTCTGTGGGCCAAGAAAAGGAAAGGTTTCTGAGGAGAGAGGATGCCTATTATTATAGCAACTGATCTGGTTTGAAAACCAGATTGTTTTTCTCCAGACATACAAGCACCTGAAGCAGCTGAAAGCCAAACCACAGTTTTAAAACTAACAGCTTTGATGTTTGAGGAATTGATTAAGTCCTGAAATTTTTCCTTGAAACAAGCTGAGACTATCAGAACCTATAAATTACTGTTCTTTATCCCAGTTCCACAAGCAAAAGAGCAGGAAGGAGCCAAAAAAGTTGCAGATTTCCAGAATGTGTCTAATTCTGAGGTTCATGAGTTTCCATTTTTGAGCTCAGTTTACTCCTCTTTGAAGTATTTGGGTTTTTTGTGTTTCTAGAGCCATATCTGATGCATGTTTCAGTAGAGGATGGCCTTCCAATGGCTGTAATTGTGCTCATTTTACATGATAACTTGCTGCTTCTTAAGCTGCTATCCTGAGCAGAAAAGAAATGTTAGTTGAGAAAGGAGCCTTTTCTATCAGAATTTGGGAATACTCGAATTTGCAGCATAAGCTTGTTGAAGCAGAGCCATATAATTCTACTGTAATGCATTTATTTGTAAGACAATCATGTGCTTGGTTTTGCCAAACAAAGTGTGGGCAACCAGGCATTTTTCTGGAGTCGTCTGTGAAGAGACCTCTGCACGGCTTAGGAAAGGATTTACCCTGGACATGAGCCCTTTCTATGAAGATTTGCACCCTAGTTGCTTATTTGTCAGCAATCCTCAGGGCTCAAGCTATGGCTGCCTTCAGCCACAATAATTAGTCCCTGTCCTGGATGTGTTGTTAAACTGAAATGCTTTATGGAAATTAAAACTGCTCCTAGAAGTATGCGGTTGTGTAATGGATTTTTCTTTCTGGCCGCTCAGATGTTGAAAAGAGCTTTTCACTCACTGAGTTTTCAAAATTGAGTTAAAAAGCACACTACAGTTTCAGCCTTAAATTCTAGAAAGCTGGGTGATCAGTTAGGTGTATTTTATCCTCTTGAAGCAAGATTACAGTCTTCATTTTCAGTTTTCTCATTTCTATTTAGGTCAGATCATTCTGGCAGAGCACGAGTCTGTCCTCAAATCCTGATGTGTCAGGAAAATACAAAGAGCTCCAAGTTCTCACCCTGACTTTCTCCTGAGCTCACACAGGCTGACCTTGCTTTGTTCAGCTGGCACATGTTTTTCACACTGATGGATTTTTGGCATCCCTCCAGTGTTAGATATCTTACAAATAAATTGGTCTCATCTATACTAGCAAGGGTCAGAGTGAATGACTAAACTTGAGTGAAGTGCACGAGATTATTTTCCTTCTACTGCAGAAAGAAATGTAAAAAAATGTTTTCCCTCAGATTTTGAAATGACTAATTACTCGTGAAAACATTTTTCCTGTATTTTAATATTAATGGTACTACACTTAATTATATTGCAGAAGTGAAGTGCACGTTCTGTTCCCTGGTCTTTGGCTTTATGAATAATTCTCCGAGTTGCTTGAACTTGCTAATTTTTTGAGAAGCAATATAAAAGTTGTCATTTAAATCATCAGCTTATAGCACATACAAAAAAGTCTATGGCCAGCCTTCTGTAAAAGACAAACACAAATGCTTGACTTCATTTACTGTGTCCTGTCCCTTCTGGCTCAGTGTGTAAAGCTGAGCACATGCTCTTAGTCCCTGGGTACCAGTGTCTGGAGTAACAAACCAAAAAGGATTGATGTATGCACTGGTAAATGAAATTTTACAGTAAAATGCCAATCTGGCATTGAAGTCCAGCCAGTGCATTAAGGACTAAAGTGAGGCTTCATTAAAGATGAGAGAAAATTACTGGCAGTCATTCTAGAACTGACTGCAAGACTTGGGAGGAAACCAACATGTACTTGAGCATCAAGCCTGAACGTTGTCTTTGTGGACTTGAGTCCTTTTACTTTACTAGATGTTGTTTGGAAATACTATTCAGCAGGAATGAGGATTTGGTGTTTTCTCAGAACACTGGCCGTGGCTCAGGTTATACCTTTGAACTTAACAGGGATACCCCAGAGGCTCTTCAAGCAGTAAAGACACCAAATCCCCAAGGTGGTAGTGCCCAAGTCCCTCAAACAGCTTTTGTTAATCAAGTGCGTGTTTGCCAGATGTTGAAGAGCACACCCCGGAATTCATTCTTTGTAATAAATCTGTAAAATGACCACATGAGCTCCTTTGGTTGTTTCCCAGACCTTTTGTAATAACACAGTCCCTGTTAGAATGACTCTTGCTCCTCAAGTTCAGCATTGATTGCACCCTCGTAGTATAATTTTAACTCTAGCTGATTAAAATTACCTAGCAAAGACAACTTGGAGGCATTTTAACCTGTGGAATTAGCTAAGAATGCAAATAATGTTCTGGCGTCATCTTCTGTTTGTTATGCATGTGATGACAGTTTCCTTTAAACATTGAGGGTCTCTTGGATTCACCTTTTCTTTGCCTTACCAGCCTCCCTAGGCCCTGTATTTTACAAAATATGTCCCCTAAGAAAACTAGTAATTACAGAAACTGCAGTAATAATATTTGGCATTTATTAAATGCAGTAGTACAGAGAGTAAAGCCTTCCACAGAAATAAAATTTGATATTTCCATACCAAAAGGAAAAAAAAAAAAAATATGAATAGTTACATAGACTGAGCAAAGGCGTCTTTAAATCCTGTTGTTGTAGGAGGATCAGTGACAGTTGTTCATTGTGGTTTTCATTTTTCATCACTTGCAAACATTTGGCAATACTTAATTTTGCACCTGGGATGAAGATGTATCTTCTCTTAAATTCAGTGTAATACTGAGAGACCTTTAAACTTTCAAAAATAAACATAACAACAATAGTAACAACACCAGCATGGAACATTTGTTTTATTCTTTTCAAGCAATGTACAAAGGAATGTGTTCCCTACTTCAGTTTGAGTATGATGTCTTCTGACCTGACTTCACTGAAGCATCTGCTGACCCAGAGCAGTTCTTGTTTTTTTTGCTGTTGAGCAAAAAGTGTTAATTCATGTAGAAATCTGTGAAATATGAAGCAGAAGCAGTCCAGTTCATGTCCAGTCCAACTGGAAATGTCAGCGTAATAGGTCATGTTTTGTACTCAGCAGTATTGAAAGGCAAGATGTTTATATTTGGATGACCTGAAGACATTTAATAATTTTTCATATTGTATATCCCTGAAGTCTGAGGAGGAATGCATCTCAGTGTGCGAGCAACACTGGGTTCACAGTGTAAATTTTCATTTATAGCAAACTGAACAGGGAACCCTGGAATACACTGGATCTTTTTCCTCTGTCTCTGAGGGCTACAATCCTGTTTTTTCTCACACATTTCCTTCTGATTTTTTCTATTCTTTTTTACTTGTATGTTTTGCTTGCTGCATACATTTTAGCAGGTGCACAGGCAAAAAAAACGTGATAACCAATACTTTAGCATATTTTGTTGTATTTTGAAAGCTTTTTCTTAGTGAGGAGAAAGGAATATTCTAGATGCTACTTCTGTTGATACAAACTGAAGTTCACAGGTTGTTGATCAGAGAGCTGTGATGGGACTGGAACAGACAGTTGAGGGCACAGCAATTGGCATCATGCTCCAGAGAAAGCCTCTGGGATGCTGCCTTGCTCCAGGCTCTCTTTTGAGGTGCTGGCAGACTGCAGGGAATTGAAGCTGGCACTGTGTTCTTTCCTGGCTGAACGTTCAGATGATGAACAGAGCCGAATTCTTCTCCCATTTACAGTGGCACAACAGGTCTGTTGGTCCTGGTGGGGAGGGAGCTGTTGAACTGCAGTGCAGTGTCTCACATCTTCCTCTCATGTCGAGTCTGTTTAGAAGCTGATGGAGTCAGCAGTCTGTGGGGTGATACTGAATCTCTGGCAGAAGGCCTGTGCAAGATGTGTAACTTGCATCACAGGAGATGGCCTTGAGAGATGATTTATGTACAAACTCATTGGGGAGTAAGTTCTGCAACAGCCTATGGAGAGTAAATTTTAAAAAGAAGCATACATCAGGAACATAAAACTCATGTATTTTGAGAATACTGGGGGGAGTGAGCACATGGTGTCTGCCTTGGTTTTTATTAGTAGTGCCCTACATGGTACAGAAACCTCATTCACAGATTTCAAATCCACGAGGGCTCAGCTTGACCGTGTACTGTGCACAGCACAGGCCCAAAATGCAGAGTCTGCGTTATTACTTCTGCATCTGCCTCATGACTTCTTTTTGAGGTAACATATCCTTTTTAGAAAAATTTACTCTACTTTGATCTAAAGCCTGTGTAATAGACTAATTAGAAAGCTGTTCTGTTCTTGTGATGTACTGCCACTAGTGCTGTTCATTAGAGATGTTTGATCCAGAGTAGCTTTTACTCCAGTGGGAGAGAGAACAACCCGGTAGATGTTATTTTTGGAACCTGCATTCCAAGATAGATTGCTAAAACCCAGATTTTACAAGTGCTCTGACACACTAAAATCTTTCTTTGGGTCCAGTATGTTAGTTGAAGAAGCAGACTGAGACTTGGATCAATTTGCCTAATGTGCCTTATGGAGCGAGACTCTTTAGTGTTGCTTCCTGGCAAGTTTTTATTAAGGCAGAAGCTGTGGTCTGTAGTTTAGCTCAGCTCAGAACCCATTAGAACTAGAACATTAGATCAGGCCCTTTTAGCTTTTATAGGTGACAGTAAATGAGTCGTGTACAGCCCTTTATTTGCTGCTGCACATGGATCAATTAGCACATCAATTTGTTGCCGTAGCTCGCTCTTTTAGATTTTTGCTAAGTGCGTACAACCTTCTAACATACTTTGAATGTGAGCTTGCAAGACGTCCTTTGTTTCCTCCTCCCTCAATAACTGGCAGCACGCTCTCTTTTTCTCGCTGCCAAGGGACATACTGCCAGCAGAGAGAAGTGGAAGCTATAACAGAAGGAGATGAAGACAACGAAGGCTGCTGCTGCTGTAAGCCTGGGCACTTGCCTCACCTGTTGTCCTGTAACGCAGCCTTTAACCTGCGCTGGCTGACGTGGGAAATCACACGGACCCAGTACATCCTGGAAGGATACAGCATCATTGACAACAACGCTGCAACCATGCTGCAAGTGTTTGACCTGCGCAGAATCCTTATCAGATACTATATCAAGGTAAACTCTTTGCTAAAGTGTACTTTGTTCCTAGGCAGGTTTATCAAATAGAAGGAATGCTGTTTGTCTAGAGAAGAAAGAGCGTTTGAAGTTTTTTGCTTTGTGTTTATCCATCTGCACTACAGTCTTGGCAGTCAGACTGACTTGATGTTTGATCACAGAACCATAGAATCATTTGGTTTGATCTTAAGATCATCTAGTTCTTACCCTCTTCCTATGGGCAGGGATACCTTCCACTGGAATAGGGAAAATTAATTCATTTCTCCCTTTGCAAAGTTTAATTCTGATCACTTATACTTACTGTTAGTACAGAAAATGGCAGGCATGCTTCAGTGGAGATCAAGAAGGTGAGTTACCATCCTCTAGTGATAAAGTCAGACTAAGTGTTCTTATTTATGTTCTTACGTTTTTACAACACTTCACTAACAGTTTGTTATTTCTTCTTGCCTTGGCCTTTCCACTGGTTTGTTTTTTTTTTCTGGAAAAGAAAAGAAAGAGATTAAAAAGCATAAAGTTCTTGGGAAACCTCTGAAGAGCTCTTTCTCAAATGTACTTTTTTAGTAGTGAAAACGCCCTTCTTACCTTCTGTTTTACATATATACCACAACACATTTGAAGTTGGTTTATTCCATTGATCACACAGCAGTTCGTTTACACCACTTCTATATTTGCATTGTTATTAGGATCGCAACAACCACACAGATACTAATTTGTCAAAATAATTGAACCTCATAGTCTAGCAAGACATCTTCCTCTGCTGCCAAAACAATTCCCAGTCCAGCAAATGAAGAATTTGTTGAGCTTTATAGTCTTCTACTGAAACAGCAAGAGCCAAGTGCTGCTTCCTATGCCACTGGTACTGCCATGAAGCCAGTTGCTAAAGCTCGAAACCATCTCTGACACCTCCTTTCTACTTACATCTCTGCAATTGTAAAAATCTGTCAGCTCCAGAGAGAGACCTGTTGTAAATAAGTTAATCACCATTTTTTGCAAATGAACCAATGTAGTAAAAACAAGCTCGTTGCCTTACAAAGCTGCTTTGATCATGCAGTTGATTACTTCTGGGATTTCGTAAATGATTTTGCAGACAGTATGGCCTGGTAACCAACCTGCTTTGTTTAATAAACTAATTAGAAATAAAACTGCATGTGAGCACGATTTTTTCATTTAAGAAGTGGTTTTTGTGGCTATAAATGTTTTAAAGCAATGTAACTAAACTAAAAAAAACCAAAAACAGAAAACAGCCCTTTAACCTGTAATGAGTATATTGCTACAATTGCTTTGCTTTACTTTAAAAGGTAACTTGAATAACTGGAATATAAACTGATGCAAGTTGGCATATGACTCAGCTTTTGATGGGGAATGAGATTGAAAAAATCCCAGTCTAAGCTGCAATCAAATCAGCATCTTATTAGTTTAAAGCAATGCAGAATTGTGCTTTGTAAACTGGAACTGGTTTTGTTCCTTAAAATGAATTAATATATGAAGGACTTGAGGAAAGTGTGAGGTTCATCACATGGGACATAAAACTTAACTGAAAGGTAGTTTAGAGCTTCTGGTTCTGGACACACCTGAGAAGCAGCTGACAAAGCTAAGATGGTTTAGACAAATTTTCATCCCACGTGATACAGGTGTGGTTAGTTGATCCTGTCTTGAGTAAAAGGGAGGTGGGCTAAATGCTCTCCACATGACTGAGGTGTGCTGTGGCTCCATCTCCACTCTATGCAGAGTTCATGTTCACCACTGATGGCTCTGAAAGTGTGAAAATCAAATCTCTTCTGGTTGGACTTAGTTGAGCCAGTACTATTACACTGCATTGACAGACCTTCATTCTCAGAAAGGTCGGTCTTCATCCTCAGGCTGTTGGTCTCACACAGTCGGTCTTTCTAATCTACTTCTCTCTTTAGGGAAGGACAAACAGAAGATAAAAATAACCTGTTGGCACCTTCAGTGTTAGCCTGGGCTGGAGCTCCCTTCAGTGAAGGGAGGGTGCACTCAGGAGATCCCTTCTTTAGAATGTTACTTCCCAAAAGAAAGTTATATGGATATTTTCTTCTTGTATTTTTAAAGTAATTAGTTTTTTCCATAGACAGGGGCTTTAAAAAGATTTGGTAAAATCCCTAGTACAGCCTAGGAAAGTG
Source organism: Pachycephala philippinensis (assembly GCA_013397055.1). Taxonomy (NCBI): domain Eukaryota; kingdom Metazoa; phylum Chordata; class Aves; order Passeriformes; genus Pachycephala; species Pachycephala philippinensis. Next base: position 763,664 of record VWZT01008270.1, on the reverse strand, counting down.
AGAAGATTATAATATGTATTAGATCAGCTTTTCTCCTGTTTATTTAATGGTTGCCTCCAAATAAACAGTATCAGATGCAGAGGTGAGAATTCATTCCTTCCCCAGCTCTTTCTTCTGGGGGAATCTAGATCAAGACCCTGTGCGGTTTCACTGTGAACATTTTAAAAGTCCTTGACACTTTCTTTTAAACGGTGTGAAAGTAATTGTAGGAAGAACTATAGATAAGGCAGTATTCAGGTCACATAAATCACAAACTCGAAAAACACTTAGGTTGGAGTTTCTGCAGGAACTGCACTTCCACTGAGCATTTGGAGTGTTTCTGGTTTATTCTCTGTAGCTTACAATATTGTAAATATTTGCCGTATTGTTTCAGAATTGCCATATAGCTGAAGATGTACTTGTGCACAAAACATATCTTGGAAGAGTTACCAAGAGCAGAATTTAATTAGGTGACAGAAGTTTTTGTTGTTTCTGTGTCTGATTGCAAGTCTGATTTTTTTCCCAACTGAATCGGCTTCTTTGTAAACACAGATGAGGATAATGAAAAAAGCAAACTCTATCTTGAAAATCAACAAAGAGAATGTATGCTTTGTTTTAGTTCTTCTATCCTTCAGGAATAATTATTGTATTGGTCTTTTAAACAATGAGTTCCACTAAGCATCTTATTCATAAATCATATTTATTTCATTTGCAGTTTCATTGACAGCCTAGAAATGCATATATTTCTCATTATAAAAGGATTTTTATTCTCCACAAATAAAGTGGGTCAGCTCCTGTAGCCCTTCGCATATATTTTGAAATCATTTCCTGCCCAACTACTGTGATATTTTTCCCTTGTGCCTCTTCCATCTCTTCTTCAATATATTCTTATTTAAACATCTTTTAGTATTCAAGAAGTCTGTGTATTCGCTGAGTGCTGTGTTTTCAGCTCCTATTGTTTCTGCATGAATCTTTTTTAAGGAGTCTATTGTTCTCCACATGCCAAGAAATTAAGGGTCCATCCTGTCTGTATCTGTCTGACTTGTCTTTTTCCTCTCAAGCTTGATTCTCCTCTTACTTATGTATTTTTGTACAATTTGAAAGATAAATTATGGAGAGCATCTGGGGTCTTTTAAAGGGCTGATAGTGCTTCTGTCCTCTGTAATCCACCATGCTTTCATTTTATACATTTATTTACTTAGTACTATTTCCATTGACTGGGTAAAGTAGAACTACATAATCTTCAGTTGTGTATATTTGCTCCTTGTTTGATTTGGAATCCAACTCCAAATTAATATTATAAAACATTATAATGGGACATTCCTGCTGATGGAAAGCACTGGAACTTCTTCATAAGTTTCATATTCTTTCGAAAATATGCTCTAAGTTGTGTTTGGATAGAATTTTTTAAATTACTTTTTTATTTATTATTATTTTAATGTATCCAGACAGAGCATTAGAAGAACTTAAACACTCAGGCACAGATATGAAGTATGTGTTTCTGCTTTCTAACATTTATGTATTTGGTAAAAGAGCTCCTGCTGAATGCTGCTCCTCCTTCAGTGTTTTAAAAGCAAATTCAGTTATATCAGTTATCAGCTTTTCAACCTGACACATAAGAAAAAATCTATTATGCCTTCCCTGCTGCATTGACAAATAACAGACTTGTGTCATACACATCTGTCATGTCTCATCTTTGGGGTTAATAAAGAATTAGGAAAGCATCATCCCCAGAAAAAGTCCACTGAGGAAAAAAGAGCCCTGTTTTGAGGATGTGACTGTCTACTACTGTTTTTCCAAAATTTGCCTAAGCTATTATTGATACCATCTTCTTGGTGATAGACTCTGGAACCCCACTAGTACTGACATGTTTGCATGCTGGAACTCTCTATTCCTATCATTGTATTGATTTTCCTGTAAGGCAGAAGGATGTTAAAAATATTACTTCTTTTTCTGTTGTCTGCTATCAATATCAATTATTATCATCTTTCTAACTTGAACACTTTTATGAAGGAATAATGATGCTAAGCAGTAAAATGTAAGAAATCTATATGCTATTATAGCTCTTAATGTGGCCCTATTAGGCTTATTCTCTTCTGTGTAAAATATGTCTTCTTTAATCAGAGTTCAGAGTGACTAACGTTTGCACATTTTTTCAACAGAGTATAATATACTTTACAGCAAGTTCTCCCAAAATCCTTGACTGGATAAAAGACGAATCCATCCAAAAGATACTGCAGCCTTATGCAAAGTGGCATTACATTGAACGTGACCTTGCGATGTTTAACGTTAACATAGATGAAGATTATGTTCCGTGTCTCCAAGGAATAACACGAGCTAGCTTCTGCAGTGTTTATCTGGACTGGATTCAGTTCTGTGCTAGGAAAAGGGTAGAGGTATGTGTCAATTTTTTTTTTTTTTTTAGTAGTAGTATTAGTTTTAATTCTTGGGATGTAAGTGAAATGATGCATGGCAACTCTTTTACTTGCTCAGGATTAGTAGAATAAAATTTATTTCGTATAAGCTTTTAGATTTAATATAAAAGGAAAAGATATGTTTCGTGGAATGGAAAAAACATATTTTGGAAACTACCCATGTGCAAAAACTGGAGTCTTAAGGAGCATTAGTCTTTGAATACAGAGCCAATTCTTTACTGTGCACATTTCCAACAAATTTAATTTCATCAGCTCTAGAAAGTGTGCATGTATCAAGTGCTCACAGAAGCGCTGCTAGAGCAGGCTCCATTCAGAGAATGCCATCAGAGCATTGAGGTTGCTTCAGTGTTGCCAGTGATTGGTACCTTTGCCAGATGTCTGTGATGTCTGTGTATCCTTTTCAGAAATTTGCCTATATTTGGGTAGAGTCACAGAATGGTAGGGGAGTGCACGGCACACACGCTGCTGGCGTAGGTCACCTCTGAGAGCTCGTGACTCAGACGTGAACCGTGCCACAGAACGGTGTGAAACCTCTTGCAGCTCTCAAAGGTCAAGGGCAGATGTACAGCTGTGCATTTGCATGCTCTGAGCCACTAAGATTACTGATGGTCAGCAGCCATTTGTCAGAAATGCACTACTGTATTTCCATGGAATACTCAAAATAGCCCAGAGGGAGAATAGAGTTTCAAATGAGCATATTGCCTTGATCTAATTTTCTGATTATTGCTGATAATGGCAAAAATGGAGAAGTGTCTCTTTCCTGGCCACGGTGCGCTGTATTTGTGCATTTTTCCACTCAGGATCACAGACTGCACATCCCATTACTGACCTTAGCTGGTGTAACATCACTGAATCTTTCTCGGAACATCACCAAATGTTTCTGCTCCACTTTGGTTCCTTCTCATGTCTCTCATGCTGAGTACCATTCCAGTTCCCCTGCATATCATTAGATTGATACTGTTTTCATTGAATTGTCTTCTGAGCCCTTTCCCACCATCTCCTCCTACTGGGAATACTTCACTTCTTTTCTTTCTCATCTCCATGTCTCAGCTCCCAAGTTCTGACACACAAAGAATTGCACAGTGCAGGGAGAGCCACTGTTAATTGATGCCTTTCCACTTGTTCTCTGGCTTAGATTTTCAAATTCAGTAATAGATTTAGGGATGTCAATAGACTTGAAACATGTAAGTTATACTTCAAAAGGCAAATTAATGGCTGCACTGTTGCCACACACACACATTTATCTTTTTTTCTACGTATTTTACCTTTGTTTTTTAATTCACAGACTATATAGAAGCAAAGTTCATGTAGGAGATGGGATAAATAAAGCCAAGTTCACTGTACACATAACCCAGGAGATCAATACATTTTAAAGAAGGAGCTACATTCTCCATTATAATTGGCTTCAGTTTTAGAGTCAAAGAAAGCTCTAAGAAATCACTCATTGCATGGACTGAAATAATAATCCGTATCCTCCTGAAGATTAACATGAATGAGGGGTTGTTCCAGTTTTTTCCTCCTTGATAGCAAAACTTTCTTTGTGAAAATTTCATAAAAAAGCCTCTCATGAGCTAGTAAACATAAATGAAAAGTTCTGACTGCTTGTT
>VWZT01008270.1:663034-759630 GCA_013397055.1 Pachycephala philippinensis | reverse complement strand
AATATTATATAATATGTTATTATGTGAAATTGTGTGCCTCCAAACTTTTCCAAATAGATTGTACTTCTGGAATCTGTGGTAGGGTTTCATAGGAACTGTGTCCCATGAAAAGGGTTTTGGTTGTCTCCAGTTGCAGTGTCTCTCAACAATAAGGAACCTTCTCCAGTTTAGAATATCAGATCTGAAAGGAGTGGAAACAAATAAACACCCCACAGTAAAAAACCACCACCACCAAAGCTCCCTTCCCTTGGGATCTCACTGCCTGAGAATGAAATGTTCTACTTCTAGCCAGCGGGCAAAATAAGTTTGCATTTTGCAAAATCCTCTGATGGTGATGGTCTTCCTTCTTGTTCTGTTTCATTGGAAAGAACGTTTTGGTGTCTAGGTCCAGTCATGTGCAAATTTTATTAATGTCACCATTTGTAATATTATGGTGCTTTTAAATATGATGTTTGCACTTAGAGTAACATGCTAATCTTAAAACTTTGTAGCACCTGGACAGCGATGAGGATTCTCCTCTAGTGACACTTTCCTTTGCCTTGTGTATACTGGGTCGGAGAGCTTTGGGAACTGCATCTCACAATATGGCCATCAGGTAACTTTTAGGAATCCTTTTTCCTCATGTTAAAACAAAGACCTGTTTGTCTTTTTTCATGTGATGTGGAATCTCAAGAGAAGAGTAGATCAAGGTGAAGTCTCATTCCTCCATAAAATGTTTTGTCATTCCTGGTCATCTTTTTCTTTGTGGTTGGCTAAATAACTAATACCAGTCTTTACTTCATAGGGCAAAGCAGAATTTTTCACTCAAAGAATGGGCATCAGTGGTTATTGCTTGTATTCACTCATGCCTGGCTACTGGAATGTTGTCCTTCCTCTGGCATTCCAGTAGGAGAACGAAATCTCCAGAAGAGGAAGAAACTGCTGTCATCCGAGTTGTAGTTAGCTAAATAATAATAAATGTATAAGGGGTCCTCTCTGTATTCCTCAGGGGTATATTCCTGTTCATTGTGCCACTTCATTCTGGTAACTGAGGAAGGAAGAACCTCTCATCTCCTGAGGCTGCAGCTTTGTCTGTTCTCAGTCTACCTTGCTCATTTGTTCATTCATTCTAAACACTTCTTCCTGGGAAGTCTGGTTAATTAAAATATGCTTCATTGAGATTGTTTCTAAATATGCTCTTCGTCTTATATTTTCATTAGGGATTCTTCCATTTTCACTGGGAGTTCTGAGTTGTTTGGTTTTTATGCAGTATAATTTACACTGTGTTATAGATGAGGCATTTTATTAATGAAATAATCATTATTTTAATGAAGTTTAACTTCCCACATAATTTTAGGTTTTTATTAGATATATTTGAACCCTCTGTGTTCACAGGAGTTTAGTAACAATGGAGAAGTTGAATAAATACAGTTTCTAAGTGACCTGGCTGTGTTGGCACAGAACGGTGAGCAAAGATAGCTAGACCTCTATCAACGTGCTCCTTAGAGAGGATTTGTCTTACTAACAAGCAAACAAAGACAGCATGTGTGATTTTGAATGCATTTTGTTGTAAGATAAAACAGTCCTTTTAAATATTCATTCTAGCTTTGTTATCTGTTGAGACATTTATAACATTTTGTTTTGTGTCTTCCATGCAAAATGTTTGTGGCCCACGTGACTTATTTCTGGGTGTGCTGCTGATTTCTGCTTTCTAAAGTGGCTTTTGTCATCTCTTTTCTACTAGTCTTTGCATATTCCCTTCCTGTAGTAGTTTTCTTCTGGGTTGCATTTCTTCTCCCTTCCATTTCTATTCACTCAAATTAGTTTGATGTTTGGTAAGTCATTGATATTTTTTTAAATTGTCCTATTCTTTTGATGATCCAAATTTTAGAGTTTGGGGGCATGATGGAAAAGTTTATGTGCATTTATTCTATTTGTTTGAGAAAAGATTAAAGTGATTTTTGATCTGCGTCTGCAATAGATAGGTCACAGCAATATTAGGAATTCATCTAAAAATATCACAAAAGCTTCCTAAAACTGTCATCACATTGCATGTACTTTCCACTGGATCTTAAAATCTTCATTACAATGCTTTGGCACTAGTACAGATACAATAACAATGTCACCTATTTGTACTGGCTTACATGGTTAGTAGCTAGTGCAAAGGGATAATATTATCAGACTTTCCAAAGCTTAACATGGAAAGTATGAATGTTGAGGATAATTATTTGTGTAGTGTTCTGTAAAGATTTTAATAATAATTTCAGGAGTCAGCTATACCATGTCTTTTCAAAATCTGGCAAATTACCAATGAACTGAATTACTTCCTCTCTTTTGGTAAGTGGACTCTCCATATTTAAAAATACTTTTCTTGGGGAGGAAAGGTCTGCAGAAAGGCAAAAACTGGGGTAGTCATCTGAGGTGCACCTGTCACTTTTTTTTTTTAATCTGTTCTATATAATCTTCAATTAAGTCCTGGTTTTCTTTTTATTAAGCAAGTGCTCCAGGGCAGTATCAAATCATTGTATTTTTAAAATGTATTTTGTGACATAAAAGGGAGTAAGTGGAAGCTTCTGTCGATATCTTTTCCAATGCTACTTCACAAAAGCTTTCCCTAGAAAAGTTTCACTGTGGAAAAACTGTGTCACTTCCCCACCTGGTTAAATTACCTTTAAAGCATTTCCACTGTCAGAAAGATTTTGAGAAATAGAAAAGGAATCTGAGTAGCACAGTTGAAGTTATAAATTGCTGCAGCTACAAAACATGACTTTAGCTTGGTGAAATACATTTCTTCTTGTCTTTCAGAATCTATATATCTTAACTGACATAAGCAATTTAGTAGAAATTATTAACTAAGGAGCAAGGTGGGTACCCTACCCCCCTGACATCAAGACCCTTATCAACAGAAATCCCTCAAATATATTCACTTGAGCACGAAGAGCAGGTCTAATCCTAGTTACAGTGTTTATTGCTTCAGACAGATGTGCACAACTTGTTTAAACACAAATGAGCAGTAAGTCAGTGAGACTCAGATAGGAATACAATTATACAGCATGCCAGGGGAATGTTGTCCAATATGTGCAATGCTGATGAGGCCAGAAGGAGATGCTCACGAGAATTATCTTCAGGCACCCCCACCTCTCTGTGTTTGCCAGAGCACAGCAGCCCTCGTCAAGGGCAATTCTGAGTGTTCCTGCTGGTCCTTGCCCCCGGCTCTCAGACTGCTGCAGGTCTGCATTCAGTCAGATGGGGGAGAAGTACTTAAAGTCCTCAGAAGCCAGAGGGACCTTTCCCTGGGTGATGCTTCACAGTCCTTTTCTTTGAAAAGGTGCCATGATGTTTTGGGGACCTTTCGGAGCCTACTGGTGATGAAGAGGGTTTTGGTTTTCTCAGTAATGGTCAGAGCAGGCAGTCCCACAGCCAGATGTGTGCATGAGAGGGGGAGGTACTACATGTATGAGGTTGGAACCAGATGATCTTTAAGGTCCCTTCCAACCCAGGCCATTCCATGACTCTGGCTGTTGGGGTCGGGGTCATTTTGTCAGTGATCAGGGCTCCCAACTGATGCTTCGTCACACTCAAATGCTGGATTGCAAAAACATAGATTTAGATTAGTCTGGTAAACACTGAGAATTTACCTTGAGCATCATCTTGGGACTTTCTGTTAATTCTCTCTGTGGCTCATCTTGTACAACATTGCTTGAGCTTTTGGGATGAGTTTGAGATGTAAGGGCCAGGTAGGCATTGTACTCTTCTCCTCAGTGTATGAAGCGTTTGAGATGTTCAGTGTGAGCAAACCAGCCAAGAATCTGCTGTGCTGTGCAGTTCATGTCTCATTCTCAGAGGTGACTATGCAGGTGGTAGGAAACTTTCTCTGGACTAAGTCTAGACCTTGCTGTGTCTTGGAGGAGTGACAGTCATCCGACTGCTGTGCAGTAGAGCAAAGGTAATGTTACCCTGGGCTGTGCACTACAGAGTTGAGAGTCAAGTTTACATTGTGTATGCAAACTATCAATTTGCACTCATTTACACATGATTTTGTCTAATCTATTAATCAGCAAATGTCACTGTGTAAACCAAGATTTTAAATGCTCTTATATAATGTATGTAAATAATTATTCGGTGTACCTGTTCATGTAAATGTCAGTAGAAACCTAAAATTAACACTAGATTACACAATAAATGCATTCATTAAGGAGGCAGAACATTGCAATGCAAATCATTTGCTCTTTTAAACTGTCATTAGGAGGCCTCCTGCACAAAATGCAATTTGAAGAATGACATGACATTACCATTCATTTATTCAAATGTGAGTGATATGTTTAGCTGTGTATTTGTTAAAAAATTACAGAATAATTCTATTCAGCCACTACTAGTAAATAAGTATTTAGTAAAAATTTCAAATTTGGAAAAATACAAAAATCTCTCAATAAAGCATCTCTCATCAGATACTTCCAACACTAGCAAGACTGCCTGCTCAGGTTCCCCAAGCTCAGTGTGGACAAAGGGTCATTCCAAGGAATGCCTCTGCCTGGAGGAACTGCTGCTCACTCTGAAGCCCAGGGAAGCAGCTGGCCCCACTTGCCCCTTCCCTCCTGGTCACCCCATTGCACTGCCCAGCATCTGAGGGAAGGGGAAGACACAGAGGGCACGGGACATGGCACCACAGTGCTGCTGCTGGTGCTGCGCTGCTGGTGGGAGTTCAAGCAGACAGTGAAGCTTGATGTCTGCCAGAACTGAGCAGGGCAGAAAAGTTTGACTCTTAGCTCACAACCACTGTCACCTGAAATATCCAATTAGAAGGGCTGCCACTGAAAATATTTCAGGTGAACTATGACATTCAGGTCATTACTAGCTCACAGACATGCACGTTCCTTTATTCCTTAAATAAACCTACAGGTAACATTGCAGAAGGTCTGCAGATTGCAGACAGAGGATGGGTTTTGGTGTGCAAAATACACAGAGAGATATTCACCAGCTCATTAGTCTGCATCCATACTGTTTTCAGGCTGGCATTAAATGCTTTTAGTTTCAGCTGTCGGAACAGCGTGAGGAGTGCAGTAGGAGGGAGTATTTGCTTTGGCACTGTTGCCCTCCCTCTGGTGTTTGTGGCGCTGCTTAATCCCCTCTTTTCTGCACGTTCAAGGGGCTGACGGTTCCCACGCACCTACCAGCCTTGTTCTAAAATAGCTTGCAGTTGTGACAGCAGCTTTTCAGGTTGTTAGCTCAGAGGGTTAGAAATGTTGCCAGGTATAGTAGTTATGTCTCTTACAGATTAATGTTGTTTCTTTGACATGTAATTTTACCTCAACTAGGTTTTTAAATATTTTGAACCAGCCTGTTAACTACAGCAGATTACTAATTGAGGTATGTTAAAAGTGGGCCAAGAAAGCAGCAACAACCTTGAGATCAAAGTGGCTGAGAGTCAGGCCTGAGATCAAAGTGGTTGACTTTTACAGCTTCGTAATAATCTCATTAGTGTCTTCAGGAGAGAGCATAACAATGGGAAGAATAACGAGACCTGTATCTTATATGGATTAAGGAGGCTGCATGTTACAGAAGTAATGGCTTGAGATAGTGTCACATTATAGGCAGAATGTACCCAAAAGCCTCATTACAATTGGCAGGAAAATAAAAGATGCCCATGGTTTTGTGAATGCAGCAATCTCCAGACCGCTCTGGTGGAAAATACAATACCTAAAATAATTGACTCTCAGGCTCTCACAACTACTGCCACCACTGATTTGCTCCTTGTAGCAATCATGTTTGTTGTTAAAAATCCTCTGAGTTAGAGAACTTACTATGCAGAGGGATGACAAATGGATGAGCCTCCCCAAAGCCCAGGGAGAGCTGTTCGAGCTTCCCCCCGCTCTCTTTGCTAATGCTCGGCTGCAGTTTGCATGGCTGCCCTAGCCCCGGCCGTGCCTTCAGCACATACTGCTGCTCACAGCAGCCTGTTTAGCTGGTGCTGGTGCCTGTAAGACACTTTGATGTTAATGCAAACCCTCTGTCTGCTCTGGTGTTCAGATTTGGCTCTGAGAGCCTCCCAAGATGTAAAAACCAGTTCTCTCTCCTGCCTACTCCTCCCTTCATCCTAGCCAGCTTTTCAGAGCAAATACAGGGGGTGTTATGTGGAGAAAAGCTATACTACAGATCATCATTAGAGGCAGAGTTCGAGGTAGCTTTTACAATTTCATCCTGGGAAGAATATTTAGGTACAGAAGGTTTTTTTCCAGGCGAGGATTCAGCTGTGTATGCCGATGTTGTCTGGTGGGTGGGCAAGTGAAAGGAGCCTTCCTGATGTCTAGCCTTTTCGAAGAGGACGATAGTCACATATTTCAGCACACTGGCTGCGCTCACCATTCTCCCCCCACCCTCCCAGCTGGCTTATTCTAGGGCTTTCCTAGCTATTAAGCAGGGTTTGAGTATATTATCATTTTCTTAACTGTGGAGATGATGGATTGAAAATCAGTGGGGACCAGGACCCACTCCTTGAAGACACATATTAACTCCCACTGAAATCAGTGCTTGAATGTTTTGAAGATCTGAGTGTGCCTGTCTCACATAGGCATGTTTTAATATGTAACTTAGTACTAATAAATGCAAATTCCTAAGAGCTTCCCTGTACTCCTTATGTTCCCACCAGCGACAGCAGCCCTGCCTTTCTGGCTAGCTTTGGTCCCACTGATTAGTTGATTTGTATTACATGATGCTTTCATGGAGAAATCAGTATCCAGCTGTTTTTCTAGTAACAACATATGTATTTCCATTTTAATTTTTAAAACATGCTACCCACCAAGAGCAAAATTAGAATGCCTTTGAGCTGAAGTTGGCCAGGCATTCTCCCAATCTCTCTTCTCCCTCTCTTAGAGAAGAGAATATATTGAAAAGATTTTTTTTCTTTTTGTAAAATAATTAAGAAAGCTCAATTATGTGGAAAGATTATGTGTTCTCTAGAGAAAGGCTGGGCAGTAATGAAAACCACTAACATCTTAATACGGCTTCTCCTCAGAGCCTTTGCAATCTAAAAGATCAACTGTTACAAGAGTGAGTAAAACCTTAGCAGGTAGATGAAACCATGTCCCATGGGTTTGCAAGAGATGCCTGTTTTTAATAGATGGGTCTGTTTTCCTCTGTTTTGAGATCACTTCTTCAGAGCAACATTGGGACAGCAATCAGCTACAAGCATTATGCAAGTGGCAGTGGCATGGGAAACTTGTAATTCACGGTGCAGATTGGAGCTGAAGGCTCATTGTTTCCCTTCACAAAGCCCTCAAGCAACCATCTTTTAACAACTACCTGATTCTGTAGCTTTTACCTTGTGCTTGTATCTCAAGTCCAGGTAAACCATCATGCAAGGTCAGTCAGAACTGCCTACACTTCTTATGTTAGAAAAAAGAAACCCAGTGTGTATCTGCTTTAGGGCTCATTGTTTCAGTAGGAAACACCTGTTGTTTGATTCCTGCTCTGACCTGGTTTGCTGAACAGTTCTGAAATTTAGTATTCTCAGTACATCCGCTTTAATGTTCACATTTAGGTTTGAATGTCGTGTGAAAGGTCTTAGATTTCCTGAAAGTATTTTTTGCTATTATTATTCTTCGCTTACAAGGAGAAGTGCTAACAGGACTGATCAATAAACTTTCAAATGAGGAAGCAGCTTCTGCTGCCTTCACGGGGAGTGCAGCTGGCACTCTGACCCGGTCTCTTTGGCACAGCTGCAGAGAAGCAGCGCCCTGAGGCACCCTGTGACCCAGTCACCCATCCCGAGGACATCCTTCATTCCGGGTGCCACATTCATTTCGTGGCCAGTCATTTACACAGCACACAGAAGGAAAACCACCTACCCCAAGGAATGTTTTTTCCTTAGAAAAACGAGGTGTGACCCCTGCTTTATACCCAGCGCAGGCACTCGCCCTGTGCCGGAGGGTCACCAGGCACTGCACAGGTCAGCGTGAGGCTGGTGACTGACAGATCTGGCTTGGAGAAACAGGAATGACTTCTGGGAGTGACTGCTGCCTTTCTCTTACAGCTTGGACTCTTTTCTTTATGGGCTCCACTCGCTGTTTAAAGGAGACTTCCGGATAGCAGCAAAAGATGAGTGGGTCTTTGCAGACATGGATCTATTGCATAAGGTTGTTGCCCCAGCAATCCGAATGTCTCTGAAGCTACACCAGGTAGGGTAGTTATTTATCTATTTATTTTTAACGTTTACTATTGTATCCTAGGAAAACACAGGAAACCTTAGCAACTCTCCAAAGGAAAGGAAAAAACCAAAAAAGAGGGAAAAAGAGTACTTGTCACCTTATTTTAAGAAATATCCTTCACCAAGATGGAAGAGTTTGGCATTCATTTATTTCGCATTCACTTGATTTTCTTTTCTGAATCCCCTAGCTGCCTGTTTGAAACCATATTGCAGAGCTTGACCCTGCATTTTTCATCAAAAGAAAGCAGACAATCTTGTCATATTTTACTTGTGTGGATACTATAAAGGTGGTTTCTAGATTGAAAGGAAATACATTGATTATTCTGATTTCACTGCTGATTTCAGGTCAGGCACTGTATAGCTTGGAGTTTATTTTGTTCTTGCTCTGGCACATTATGATTTAGTATCATATGCTTTTACCATGAATGATATTTATAATCGTTCTGGATGTTACTGAACTGCTGTGAATTCGTGGCCGATTCTTTCACACAATAATTTTGCGACGTTATCGCTGGCCGTGGTGCTGCGGGACTGGAGTTGCAGTACTGTGGTATCTGCAGATGGATTCCCAGACTGTGCTATTGTTGTTGGTGGGGTTTTGTGAATAAAAACAAGGATTTCCAGAAGAACTGTCGAGTGCACTAGGTGATTTGTCTCTCCAACTTACCCAAAAGCACAGCCTCTCATAGTTTCACACTTCATTGAAAAAAAAAAAAAGGATAAGCTGGTATTCTCCAAGTGTCTTTGTCCAGTGTAGTCATGAGATCAGAACAGGTTACAATAAAACCGAAATTGTACCTTTCTGTATTACTGTTAAATGAACCTCCCAAAAGACACTCTTTATCAAATGGCAAGTCACTTGAAGGGGGCCAGCTGGCAACTGTTCAAAAGCCAGTATGTTGTTTACTGTCAATAGTTTCTGTGTTTTCACAAATGCACCTGACCTCTTCAATACTTTTTCCTGTACGACCAGGACCAGTTCACGTGCCCGGATGAGTACGAGGACCCAGCAGTTTTGTACGAAGCGATCCAATCCTTTGAAGAAAAGGTTGTGATTTGTCACGAAGGGGACCCAGCCTGGCGCAGCGCTGTCCTCTCCAACCGGGAGGAGCTGCTGACTCTGAGACATGTGGTAGATGAAGGAGCAGATGAATATAAAGTCATCATGCTCCACAAAAGCTACCTGAGCTTCAAGGTGATCAAGGTACATATGCCATCTTTCTAATATTGCAGTAATTTAGGGCTGTGGTAATTAGTACTATTTCTGAGTAATGTGACCAAAAGGAGAAGCTGGTTGTAGTTTTTAAAGTAGGGACTGGAGGCCTAAAGAGCTCTCTTCAGTTGACTTCCATTTTGCCACCCACGTTTGTGTATCTGAAATAACATTCCAGGCTTTACCAGGGAGTAGCTGCAAAAGTTCATAAAAAGCTGTTGGTGCAAAGACATGAGGTGTTTGCACACTCAGCCACTGCCGTTCTACTTAGATCCTGTAGTTCTGCATCTTGAGTAGCAAATGTTTTTGCATGATCTGCATGTTTTTAACCCACCTGTAGGTCAACAAGGAGTGCGTCAGAGGGCTTTGGGCTGGGCAGCAGCAGGAACTGATTTTCTTACGCAACCGTAACCCGGAGAGAGGAAGCATCCAGAACAATAAACAGGTCTTGCGGAACTTAATTAATTCTTCATGTGATCAGCCTCTGGGATATCCAATGTATGTTTCCCCCTTAACCACCTCGTACCTTGGGACACACAGCCAACTGAGGAACATTTGGGGGGGACCTGTCAGTTTGGACAACATTAAAAAGTGGTTCAAATCCAAGTGGTTAAGGTAGGTGTTAAATTTTGGCTATGCTGATAAGAGACCCTGCAGTCTCAGTTTCGCTGTATTTTCTGTAAAAGAGAGTAATTCTGTATTGTTATCTATGAGTAAAAAAATTAATTGCAAATAACTCAGAATATAAAATAGTGCTGCAAATAGAGCAGAAAGAAAATCCATTAACTCATTCATGATAAAGCTTTCTACATGTTCAACAAGATTAATTCAAATCACACAGCACTACAGACATTTCCCTTATTCTATGGAATTTTACTGTTTCTGCCATCTAAATAAGGGTATCTTTTCTGTAACTCTGCACATGAGTAAATGTTCTGGTAGGTTTTGGTGAGTTATACTTGGGCAGTTAGATATTCAACCCCAAGTTACTGTTCTTGACCAAAACACATCTAAAAATGTACTTGCTATTCACCAAAACTGCCTGACTTCCCCTAGCTATGCATGATCAGTACCTGACACTGCATCTCCCATTCCTACATGCACCTTTCACACAGCAATATCTCCCTTGCCTCATTCCCTGCCCCTGCCCTGTTTCCACTGTAGCTGAGGAGAGGCAGGGCACCATGGAGACACGATGGGAGCCAGCTCGCATGCCAAGACCTATGTTAAAATGTCAATATTATATCTGATGGCTTAATGTGCTAGTTTCCCACCATGCAGCTCATCCCTCTGAGCTCCCCTCAGCCCATTCCTCTTTGCCAATTGGTTACCTCATGCAGAAGTTAACCTTGGGAGACCACTGTAACATTAGATAAAGAGCTCTAAGGTATTGCAGGGTTCCAAAGCCACTAAACACATACACGGAAAGATTTGGCTTGTGTCATGTACAATTTTGTTCCAAGTAAGCTTATTACACCATCATCTTTGCCATCTCATAAAATGTCAGAAGACCTGCAGTGGTGTGAGCGTGAACACTCTTTGAGGGCACCTAACACTGGTGACACAGATTTTCACGTGCAGCAAGTGGCTGACCCTGTGTGTGTTCCTGCAAACAGAATGCGGAAGGACTGCCATGCAGCAGCTCACCATGAGAGAGGCAACGTTGAAGAGGTGGATAGTGGAGGGGGGACTTCGTCTAGCAACAATTCCACAGGGAATTCAAGCCAGAGCAGTAGCTCACAGCCCACCAGGGATGGAACCCCTCAGCTGCAAACTTCATCTCAAGAGGTCCACCAGCGGGCAGGTATTTGCACAATTTACTTTCTCTGGAGTCTTCTCCCAGGGGGTCACATGGGCAGATGCTTTTGGGGAGTCCACAAATCCAGTGGAAAACTAATTTTAGAAAGAGTGCACTTCGGCTCTCCTAATGACCAAGAACATGTAGGAGATGGCTTCCCGATATTGTTCCAGGTATTTACTGGGAGGGTGTAACACAAAAGTGATTCACCAAAGGTTCCACTGTCAAAGTCCATTATGGGTAATTTTTGGCCTAGCAGGTGCCACTAAGAATGCCAGAATGAGAAATGCAGATGGGAGGGAGTGTACACATGCGATGCAGGGAGCCTGTACCACAGTGAACCTCTGCTTATTGTTGGCTGGGAACAGCAGAATGAAAGTATGCAAAAATCTTAATTATCTTGGAAGGACCATGACAATTTATTTGAGGAATTGGTTTGGCCGCTCATCAGTGCGTGTGGAGAACAAACAAATGGAAAACAGCTTCTTATGTCTATATTGCAGTTACCAAGAGAAGATTAAATGTTGCCAATCATTCTGTCGACTAACAGCTGAGCCCTTCTCAAATTATGAATTCAAAAGTGCTTCAGACATTTGCAGGGTAGAACTAGTGGCCTCTACATTGAAAATGTATGTTAAGTAATAAGGATAAGGATAATGAATTGGTTGGACAGTCACATCCAGAGGGTAGTGGTCAATGGCTCAGAGTCCTGATGGATATCAGTGACAAGTGGTGTCCCTTGCTGGTCTATACTGGGACCAGTGTTATTTAATATCTTCATTAATGACATAGACAAAGGGATCGAGTGCACTCTCAATAAATTTGCAGATGACACCGAGCTGTGTGGTGCAGTTGACACACCTGAAGGATGGGATGCCTTCCAGAGGGATCTGGATAAGCTCCAGAAGTGGGCCCCTGGGAATCCCATGCACTTTAACAAGTGCAAGGTGCTACACCTGGGTCAGGAGAATCCCTGGTATCAACACAGGCTGGGGAATGAACAGATCGAGAGCAGCCCTACCCAGAAGGACTTGGGGGTGCTGCTGGATGAGAGGTTGGACATGATCCAGCCATGGCACTCATAGCCCAGAGAGCCTGGGCTGCATCCAAAGCAGAGTGGGCAGCAGGGCGAGAGAGGGGATTCTGCTCCTCTGCTCTGGTGAGTTGCCACCAGGAGCACTGCATCCCAGCACAGGAAGGACATTGACTTGTTGGATCAGGTCCAGAGGAGGGACATCAAGACAATTACATAAAGGAAAGGCAAAGAGAATTGGGTTTGTTCAACCTGGAGAAGGGAAGGTTTTGGGGTGACCTAATTGCAACTTTCCAGTACCTGAAGGGAGTTCACAAGATGGAAAGGGACTTCTTACAAGAACATGGAGTGACAGGACAAGGGGGAATGGCTTCAGACTGAAAGAGGGTTTAGAGGTTTAGATTGGATATTAGGAAAAAATCTGTACTGTGAGGGCAGTGAGGCACTGGGACAGGTTGCCCAGAGAAGCTGTGGATGCCCCATTCCTGCAAGTATTCAAGGCCAGGTTGGATGGGGCTTTGAGCAACCCAATCTAGTAATAGGTGTCCCTGTGCATGGCAGGGGGTTTGGAACTAGACAAGCTCTAAGGTCCCTTCCAACCCAAACCATTCTATGATTCTAAGTTTGGCAGTGGGTCACTGTGAGATCTATCACTGTGGGATCAGGACTTGTAATGTAAAGCCAATTAACTCTACATTCCAACAAGTTTGTGGTATTACTGTATAAATTAAAGCAGAGAACTTGAAGGGTTTGACACTTGTTTGTTTCCCGTTAGATCATTTTGACCTATCATTAAAGATAATGGGCAGGACTGGAAAAAATCTTGCCCTGCATATAAATCACATTGCAAGAATAAAGTAACTGCTGCTTTTAATTGAGTCTAGTGTTAGAGGAATCCCCACGTGCATACTCATAACTTGACACAACAGTAATCAGAGTAGTGAACTTAATTGTGATATAATGATCCTGAGCATACCATACAATAAAGTAAATTAATTGTGAACTGTTTAAAGGAACATACTGATTGGGTGCCCAGAAAACCATAATCAAGAGAGAAAGTCACACTTAGATAAGAAAAGTAACCTGGCTTTCGGTAAAATGAAGACAGGCACAACAAATGGAAGGAAATGGAAAATAGCAAATGGAAATCCGTATTCACTCCTGAGTTACTGTAGAGAATGAAACAAGGAGAAGTTTTTGGCTAGGGTCATTAGGGATTAAAGTATGAAAATGGGCTTGTGGCAGTTTATTTTTAAAGAGTATTTAGAAGCAAAAGAAATCCTAGCAGTGGTCTGTATAGAAAGGTAGAGTTGCCAGTATGCAATATGTAGAAATGAGAAATGTCTGGTTGATATTGGGAAAAATCAGATAATTTATTTTTATGATCTGATCATTAAACAGTTCCTTCCATCCTAACAGCTACAAAGAACATGAAAGAGTGGCTATCAAAGCTATATGCTTAATTGAGCAAAGCCAAATGACTCATTCAGGAAGGTTTTCAAGAGAGCTGGTTAGAAAACAAGCTCAGTTCGATCTTCAGTAAGTATCAGGACATTAAGGCAAGACCAGAGCACTGGAAAAGAACTTACTCTATGCCTGTTAAAAATCAGAATATTCTTGTCCTGCCACACGCAGTCCTAGTGCCCTAATTTAAGGACATTTTTAGTTTGGAAGCACTTCAAAGGAGAGCCAAAAAATGATCAAAATTCTGGGAACTACATAAGATAGATAAAGTGCTTTCAAGCAATTGGTATTGTAAGAGATGCCTTGATTGTAGTCTGTAAGTATTTACCTGGGCAATGAAAGGTGACCAAAGACCATTGATCTGAGCAGACTTGGATGTAACAAAGCTAAACAAATTCAGATTTGAAATCGAGAGTAAATAAATCATGAAAGAAGAGACTAAGGGTTAAGGTGGATTCTCCATGACTGGAGATGCTGGACACATTTTTAAAAATCACAGTAGCAATTAATAAAACCACACAGGAATTAATTCTGGGAAGTTCTACAGCCCATGCCATATAGGACAACAGACTAGATAATCATAGCTATGATAATGCTACGTGCATTTTGTGCTATGTTAAATGCATCAAGTGGATTTAACGTCTTCATATTTCATAGTGTGTTTTGCAGCCTGGTACCACTGAGTCTGCAAAATTGCAAAATGCATTGAAAGCCCTATATAAACGTGCTGCCAAAATCAGGAGCACTGGAAACGTGTGGGGTTCTCCCCCAAAGTGTCCTTATTTAATGATGCAGTTTATAGAACAGCCTTTGTTTTTCTAAGTGTTTTCAGGGACAGAGTTTTTTATGCATAGACACGGGTGGTCTACAGTGCTCTAACCACTGCATTTAGGATGAATATAGAATACTTTTGGACAGGGGTCAGCTTCGCAGTTTAAATCACAAACAGATGTTTGGCCACGTTAGCCCCGGCGCAAACTAACACACCACAGCCCCTCTGTTCTTAATTCCAGTCCGTTCTTTTTACTTAAGAAAGGCAACATATTGAAATATCCATCAGATGTAGAAACCAAAGCACTTAAGCAGAAGCCCAGGGTTTGAAGAACCTGAATCCCTGAGGAGGCCAGACGTGTGCACAGCTGTGGACACGGCAGCCAGGCCTGGTGCCCACCACAGCACGTGCCCTCCTTACTGGTCACTGCTGAAGGACAGAGGACACTGGCAGAGGGGTACACAGGGGCCATGGAATCATAGAATATCCTGAGTTGGAGGGTACCTACAAGGACCATCCAAGTCTAACTCCTGGCTCTGCAAGGACCACCCCAAGAATCACATCCTGTGCCTGAAAGCATTGTCCAGGCGCTTCCAAGAGCCATGTGCATCTGTCCCGTCATTCTCCAGCAGAGATCTTGGGGCTCTTATTACTTAGGAAAATTATTTTTTTATTGTTTGGAGTATAAAAGTAGAGCTAAAGATACATTGTAAATGAGGTGTGAAAGTGTCCAATACTTGCCAAACCAGCTAGGTTTTAGTGAGCTCCAGTTAGGTTGTAGCCCAGCTCTACTCATCTGACTCTGTGCCAAGTTACCTAAATTCTCTTTGCTTCAGCATTTGAAAAATGGGGATAATGATACCAGCCTCTGAAAAGCAGGTCTGTGGATGTAAAACAGCATGTTTCAGCTATGTAATGTAAATAGCTTGGATATGAAATTCTGCATTGCTGGAACCTGCATGAATTCAGCAGTCATGTTTTTAGAAGATAGTGTGAGATTTATATTCCTTTATGCCAACAAAATTTCAGTATTTGGAGGAGTTCGGGTATTGGGGAAAACCAAAGCAAAAAAAAAAAAAATTACCAACAGATTGGAAATGCCTGCCAGAAAAACTTGTTGATGGCTCTCAACAGATTTTCTGGCATCAACTCCCCACCCCACAGCTATAGCTAGGAAACCAAAATGCCAGCTTGTGTTAATGTTTGGAGTTTCCTGGAAAGCAAAAAAAGCCAAGCAGGCACTCTCGTGACTGGGTATTTGCTGTGTAAGCCTGGGTTAGAGCCTGTCTACAGAAACAGCAAACTCTGCTGGGGCCTGTGGCACACACCAGCCCACGGCCAGCCATCTGCAGCATGCCTGGGTACAAGCAGGCCTCTGGTGGGTTCACTGGCCACGATTTTATGGCTTATTTTTCATTCTATGGCTATTTAAATAGACAAGCATAACAAATACAGAAATTGTTGGCTTGAATGACAGAAGGTGTTGACATAAATGTTAAATATGGGGATGTACATGTACAGGAAGGATTTGTCTAGGCATGTCAGAATAGCTTATCTAATCTACTTTCTGTATCCAGAAGTAGCTGCAGTGAGGTGCTTCACAGAAAGGACCTTATGTGGGTCTCATTCAGACCTCTAAGAGTGTACCCTATCTAAAAGCATTCACATCTTTTCAAGTCTGTGATGTACTGTACATGTCTCTCTGGGAACTCAGAGTTTACTGTTAGTCTTAAAAATGTCTTGTGGCTTGAATGCTGTATTATTCCACTTGGTTGAATTTTCAAATTCTCTCTCCCCATATGCAGGAATAATTCTTTTAAATGTGCCATTGTTTTAACTTACAGGTTTTTGGTTTTATTGTTGCATTTAATTATACCAAGCCGTTTACAGTGGACGTTCAACATTCCATTACTGTGGGTGTCAAAGGGGAGCAGAGTTACAGCAACACTGTGCTCAATCATTCACTGAGCTGGTTAAACTGTACGTAGCAGAACAGCTGTGAGCCTGTGATTAGAGTCCTTTGCTTGGGGTCTCTTCTCATTTCCCTGTCTTTTGACTCAGTGCACAACCTCTAGAGCTATTTTGACCAAAACTCAGAACACCTGTAGTGAAAAACACACAAAGATTCATAGGTTTAGGAGTTTTTTATTTTGCTATTCTTGGAATTCTTATGCTAATAAAACCAGTGGTAATATGCCAACAGTAATATGTACACATGGGACACTGTCAATAGCATGGAGTTCATCAGAATGCCACTTAATTAAATATATTAATCTTTCTTTTGAAGGCAGGAGAAAACCCAGGAGTCAGTCTGTCCAGGCACACACTGCTTTAAACCAAAGGCCCCCTGCTTCAAGTCACTCCGGACCAATTGTAGAAAGCCGCCAGCCTTTCATCCAAACGTCTACATCTGCCCACGAAATTGCCCAAAGGCTTTCTAGTAGTCAGCTATCATTCCACAACTCGGCAACATCTGTGTTTTCTCAGTCCCCCGCTGTTCCTGTTGCTGGCCAGCTGACTGTGCAGGACCGAGCTGCAGCAATGCTCAGGTCCAGCCTGGCCTCCTCCACCAGCTCGACTCTCAGCCTGCTGTTCGGCAAGAGAAGTTTCTCAAGTGCTTTGGTGATTTCTGGCCTCTCGGCTGCAGACGGAGGCAACACGAGTGACACGCAGTCATCCAGCAGCATGAACATTGCCATGGGGCCGTCTGCCAGAGCAGCAAGCCAGGCAGCGCGGGTAAGGCTGAAGCTAAAGCAGTGGTACCAAGTGTGAGCTCCTGTACTGCTCGCCTCTCTGCTTCTGAACTGTCCTCACCACCACTGGGTTTCTTCCTTCTCAGTGGTCAGAAAACAGTTTTTTCTGAAACAATGTTGGGATTTCGGTATTTGTTTTGGACTTTGCTGCATCACAATAAGACTGTTTAATATTAGAGTGTCTGTGACAGCGTTTGTGAGTAACTGATGGGGGGTTGTTACACACACACCTGAAACTGCGAGGTGGGGCAAAGTTGCTCTTCCTTTCACTCAAACCACGGACTTAGGTCTCCATTTTCTGCAGCCCAGGTGATGAGCACCATCATAAGCAGACTAAATAGCTCCTTCCTTGCCTGCTTATGCAGGACTTAAAATGATTTTATCAATAGGAAAAGGAATGGTTTCCCCTGAATAGTGCACTTGTTCTGTCCGTCTCTCTGACCAGAAATTCAATCCAGGACCTGAACCCTTGTTGCTGAAAGTTAGTCAAAGGAATTCTGTACGAAATATTTACCAAAGGAAACCAGCATGCCCTGTGATTAAGCATTTCTAACAGCAAAAGAGTACACACAAAGAACTTCCAGCCTTCTTACCACTAGACTCACAGTTTTATTCCTATCTTCCCTGAAAAATTCAATTCACATTGTAGAGTTACTGTTTTACTGTTTACTTAAGTGTATGTATTTAACTTTGGTTGCCATCCCTTGCTGTCCTGAACTTTGAGAATTGACCCCAGCATGAGAAAGCAGAAACATGAGAGGATGGACTAGAGATGAAGGGTGACTGCAATCAGACAACATAAGTAGACAGACTTTTGCATTTCACCTATGAAAATAGAAACCAAACTGGTGACAGGGGAAGACTGTGGATATAAGTCCCAAGCACTTTTCTGTTACTGTCCTTCTGAACTGTGTATAACTTCCCTAGTTTCCAAAGAGTTCTCCAAACCTCGAGTGAGAAAAGCTCCTTAGCCTGAGTGTATTTTGCTCTCAACCCAAAAATACCATGTGTGGTATAGCTCCCTGGAGTTCTGCCATGAATTTCAGCAGGAGTCAACTGAACATTACTCATCTCGGTCCAATCCTGCTTTGTTACTGTAACAAGTATTAATATTTCTACACATACAGCTGAATATATCCAATGACAAGGCACAATTCCAGCTCTCAGGAGTTTATGGCCCAATTTGCAAGAACTCAGCCAGTCTGCGATACTGAGTACAAATGGTAGGATTGTCCAACTCTAAGCTATCTAAAATTTGGGCATGATGTCTCAGTAGGTTGTTAGTGAGGTTTCTGTATTCAGTGGAGAGGCCAGTCCACTTCATCCTTGGAGCTATTAGGAGGAAATTTTCCCCTGGGAGACTTGTATCTCTCTGCCAACCATTGGTAGCCTAAATGACACAGCAAGATGACATGGTTAAATTTAGATGAGGTGAATCCTGGCCAAAGTGACTGCTCAGGGTCCAGGTGCCCATTAGATTGAAAGCGGTAAAGAGGAAGTGTTTCATTTCAACGTTCACACAGCAAAGTTTGGAATGCTTTTATCCTAACGGACTCCTTACAGTGGGGCGGCACTGCGCTTAACATTTTCAGACTGATAATTGCATTCCAGTTGTGATGAAAAGGTTTCTTTGTAAGTTGGATTTAAAATCTGGTGTATAAAGCAAGCTCCAGAGCAACCTGATTTAACAACTTAGAAGTCAGCCCTGCTTGAAGCAGCAGTTTGGACTGGATGACCTCCAGAAGTCCTTTTCAATCCAAATTCTTTTACAGCTCTCTATACATGTACATCTGTGGTACTAAACCTCCAGCTCCTGGTCTGCTTTTCGTTCCAAATTTATGCGTTACACAAAGTGTGACAAGTACCTCTTCAGAACTCCCTTGTGAATAATGCATGTTAAGAATCCCATGGAGTTTCACAGAATGACATCCCTACGTCAATTTTTTAACTTTTTTCACCTGTCACTCTAAAAAATAGCTGAAGTGTTACTTAGAAATTTCCCAAACTAGTTGACTTTTTCTTTCTTACTTTCCAGCAACTCGCTGAGACTTGTGAAGCAACGGATGCTACGGAAGCGCGACCGCAGCGGGAGGCGGGTCCGGCCCATGCCCTGTTCATGAGTCGGAACCTGGAGTGCAGAAGGGCCAGCCAAGAAGATATGGCCCTGGAAGACACTGCTTCTCAGCAGAGCCTGTCTGAGGAGCAGTAAGGAGCATTCCTAATACAAGGACCACGCGCTTCTTAGCATTAAATACAGACAGAGTTAGGTCAGGAAGCTGCACATGGGTTTAGGTTCTTTCAAATGTAATAAGCAACCTTCAAATGTTTATTTTTCTAACTTCTACACAAGAATACTACAGGGCAGATGTTCTTCGGCTAATGGCCTTGGCAAGGGTAGGGTTGGAAGATATCCTAAAAAACACACAGTGCCACTTCATCTCAGGTTCTTGTAAATCCTAGAACAATGAATATAACCTGTTTAATGTTCCTTCCCCTGGAATGGTTAGAATCACAAATGAATACAGTAGGAAATATTAATACAACTCAGTGAAAAGCACACAAGACATCTCTTTCCTGCCATAACTAAACAGCTGATTGCATGCAAACTAATTGAAATTTGGTATAGAACATATAGCAAAAGGCAACTAAGAACAGAAGCAATGAATACATAAAAGGACAGTACAGTGTCCTGTAACATTAGAGCTAAATCTGATTTTTTTTTTCCAACAGCAAATCTCTTATTTTTCTTTGACATGTTATGCAGGTGCTAATGCTGAATAGCAACATGGCATCTCAGCGTGATATACTGCATGCAGCCATACTGAAATACTGTGTGAACGAGCCACGCTACACCGATTAACAAAAGTCAAGTGTAAGAAAAGAAAGTATCCAGTGCATGGAAAGTCTTCAAAGCATATGGTGCACCTTATTTGCAAAGCAGCTTTGCATAAATTAGGTATTATCTCGTGCTCCTGTTTGGTTTACAGCAGTGTTTCTCAAATTCTAAGCAACAGTACCCTTAGGAGTTGCAAAAGGGCCCAGAATAATCCTCCTCAAGGACAGAAAAGTGCAAAGAGGACTGTAATTACTGTCTGGAAGTGTTTATGTTAGGAAGAGAACAGCTAAATACCTTTAATTGCTGGACACAGCTCACTGTCCATAAACACTTGTAGCCAGTAATTACAAAGCCTTCTGATTTCCCTCCCCCAGAGAAAACTGAGCTGCTGCCAATAAAGACAGATGATACAAAAAGGGAGGCCATGCCTTCACAAGGTTTGAGAAACACTGAGTTACAGGAATGCATGACTACTTTGAAACCCAAAAGGCTACAACAAATCCTTCCTCTACTATTGAGTCTAAACAAACACGCGTGTGTTCTTTTTTTTTTCAATTAAAAAAATTGCAGCTATCAGTGTCTTGCTGTTCCTCTTTACTGTAACTACCATAGATTGTTTCTAAATCTCAACACAATGATCTGCAGCCAGGCTGTCTTGTCCCAATTAACAAGATTTAACAAGAGATGCTGTAGCTAAGTCTCATTACTGTTAGGCAATACTCAGTTGCATTCTGAGCTTCCTACTGTGCCACACTTCAGATCTGAGTAGTAGAACTAAATAAGACCGAGTGAAAATAAAATGATCCAAGTATGTTTTGTGTGGCAGCAGTTTCTGGGTCTTCTTTTCTATTTGCAATTGTTTTCACTTGCTTTCTGCCTTACAAAATTAAGAAACCTACTCTTTTAGTTCATGTCACTGTTTACAAAGTGCTTCATTACGAATGAAGGATGGAGGTTATACAGGTAGGCTCCTACTAACAGCCACTGGCCCCATTTCTGCTTTGGGGGCTTTTGCATGGCAGTCCACAGGACAAACCATCACTGCTTTGTCTTCCTGCGTGGAGGCAGGGCAAACAGGTGGCTCTTGAAAGCACCAAGAACTTCCCCATATTCACTTTGCCTCATTTATTTAGGCCTCCAATTTTCACATCTTTAGGTTTGAATCAATTTCCATCAAAAATAAGTAATTCTAGTACTCCCAATCAACCTAATTTATTCTGTGTATCCAGCTCAAGCATACTAAATCAAACTGGACAGTGGCTGCACAAATCCTTTCAGCGGCAACCACTCTATTTGCTTAGCATGGGTTGAGGCTCAGCGACAGCACCTTCCCCCAGCACCACATCTCCTGCAAGGCTCCATCATCTCCACAGCCTCTAGTACTGCATCCTAAAATAATGCAGCTGCCTCACAGTTCCTGACTTAGTCCAAGCCATCGTCCCCTGGAGCACAACTCCTTGGGGACAGCAGTTGTGCCATCAAGTCCAGCCTCCTGCTGCCCACAGAGGGTGGCTGCCAGAAAGGGCAGGTTCTAACACCTCTGTGGAGTCACAGCGAGCAAGCACAGCAAAACAGGAGTCAAGGTAAGATGCAAAAATCAGTTCCTTTTTTGTAGCCATGTCTTAACACAGTTTTTATTTTGCCTTAAAGTTGCTATTGTTGCACAGTGGGTTGAAAAAATCCAAGAGTGACCACTAAAAAGCATAACATAGGAAAAGAGAAGCAAAATGAGCACGAACTCTCCTGTGATACATTTCTCCATACTTTTGGAGATAGTCTGCTGTTGTATTAGGAAGACTACTGCTATATGCAGCAGATTTAAATATGAGCCAAGCCTACAGAATAATCTGACACTATGGTTAGAAATGAAACCTCCAACTAGGTATAATCCATTAAACACGTCTTAGACTTCCCCCACTTTTGCATGAGGTAGAGATACACCCAGTTAACTCTGCTTGTGAGAGAAGGTGCATTTAGGGCTCTGATGCACACCAAGCTAATAAACAGGAACCTAACCTTTACACAAGGCCTAATTTCAACAGTAAGCTGCTCCAAACAGCTACCAAAAGGCACGTGAGTCAGCACTAGTGCCTACATAAACATGAAGGCTTTGAGTCGTACCTTTATTCCTGGAAGACAGCTTGATACTTAACCGCACACATGAGGTGCTTCAGAGTTGCAAGATGGAAGTACACAACTTTTTGGGCAGGTTTTGGCCTTTAAATGAAAAGCAAACACAATTTTCATTGCTTTTATGTCATCTGTGACACTGCTGATGGATTTCACAATGCTGAACACTGTTAAAACTTGGCCCTGAAGTTGCACAGGCTTAACAGTTTGTCTACAAGTCTGATCTCTTGCTACAGCTGTGATGCAGGAAGGATGCCACCACCACCACATAAGTACCTTTTGTCAAGAGTTCCATCAAGGTTTTTTGCATCAGGTGCTATGCTTGATTTTTCCAGAGCTGTGGAGGCCACTTACTGACCTCATTCAGCCAGTCCAGAAAGTTCTTGTTTCTACAACATGAAAATAGTGATGTTCCCATCTTGTTAGCAAGCTGAATGCATCCTTTGAGGAAATCAAGTGCTCAATCCACAAGACCATTTGTACAAGCAGTTCTTTCATAAAAAAGTCAGAAGGGATGAAAAGATGGAGGCCTCATCTGCCTCCCCACAGGTTCACCTCAGATAACATCACCACTGCTGAAAAGAAACACTAGGAGTGATTTTATCCACACTGTCTCAGCAACCAGAGAGGAACACAAACAATACAGCAGGTTACAGGAGGGAGGGAGGACAGCATGTATATGGTAAAAGAAGCACAAACACAGCACTTCAGCCTTTGCACTAAGGATACTTACCTCCCTCACATTTCGTTTTCCTAAAATTTCCTTTCCCGAATAGGCTCTTGTTTACATCATACAGTAAAAGGCAGTTGCTACACTCCTAATGGTGACACATGGCCTGAAGATTTGGCAAAAAGACTTTCAGTAACTTTCTACCAAAGCCAAGCACAGGCTGCTGAACTGCTCACATCCACCAGGTACACTGGCAAGCTCCAGCCCGGCCTTCAGCCCAGCTGTTTCCCACCACAGCAAGCAAGTAGGAACCAGTGATGGATGTAGTCTGCAAAGTTCATTCCTGTTCATCCAAACAGCCACAGGAGCTGGCTGTTCCCTCCATTTTGTAGTGTCATGCAACATCTCTGTGAGGAACGGAAGTTCTTCTTGCAAAGTCTCACCTCATTCCCATAGGCAGAAAATCTTGGCATTCACTTCACTGGAGACAAATCTCAATGAAAAGGACTTACCAGCCTGAGTCTTTTTCCCCTGCCATGATGACCAGATAATCCAAATATCTATGAATGATATTCTAACACTATTAAGTTCTTAGGACTCTCTGTGATGCCATTCACAGCTTTTATAAAAACTGAAGAATATTAGAATAAGGCAAGAAATGTCATCTGCATTTGTCTCCAGCCCACCAACTGACAGCTCTTCTCTTACTGGGAAATTTAAGTTAAATATTAGCTGAATTTTGTGCAGCTCATTATAAAAGATTGGAATTACCAGTGAGATTCTCCAGCATGTGATAATCATCTTCTCATCAATGCATTTTTTGAAAATACCCAATTATTGCCGTATTTAGATTACTCCCTGGATTAGGAACTGGTATTTAATTACTATGTTTCACTAGTGCTTGTACATCCCTAAATCTGCAACACAGACATATTACTTATAATTAACTTTGCAGTAGGTCCAGTATCAAAGATTCACCTCTCTCACTCAGTTTTACAAGTCAAAAATTGCCTAATGCATGATAAATAATGCAAGCCCTGTTTATTCCATGCTGTGTGCAATTTTATGTTGGAATTACAAGCCTTGTTGCCAAAAATGTCTTTGATTCTCGGGCTTCCAGACAGTAATTGTTACCTCAAATTCTCCCCTTTTTTGCACCAATTAAAACCTGCAGGTGCACTGATGCTGTCATCTAGAATCTAGCTGGTACATCAGAGGTGCTTTTCAGCAAATGTGTGCTATTAATAAAATTGGCCCATCAGGGGAGTTGTGGATGCTCTGTTTGCTGTTACAGTGCTCTCAAGACCTTCCAAGTATTTTACTAGTGCAAGACCAGACAATAAATTTTTACCTTTAAAATAAACACAGGTTGTCATAAAAACTTAGGTTCAGTTGGAAATACAACTTTCTCACTCACTCGATGTATATTTGAAACAGGCAAATCGTATCTTCAGGACTGTCTGAGATTTAAAGGCCAGACATGACTGTTAAGGTCATTCTACATTCTCTCTGAAGATCACAGAACTTCTCTTTATTTCTCTTGAAAAGCACTTCTAGCTCAGAGAGAAAACAGGCTTAAAAAAAGAACAACAAATTAATGACTCTCACCAATCTTGAGATTGGTAGCAGAAAAACAAGAGACACTGATGTCAGTAGCAAAAATATGCATTGGTTTAAAAGGGCCAATACTTCACTCACAGTTCCAGAGAAGGAAAAATCCACCTACGTTTTCTAGTGACCATCTAGCCTCAGTACAAAAGGTCTTTGAATCATGAGACAATAGAAGTACTGTAAGCACTGGTCAAGAGTTCCCCAAATATCTTTTTGTAGTTGTTTGGGGTTTATTTTTCCCCCTGACTCTACTAAATGATGGGACTACAGCAGGCATCATGGCACTACATGCAGGGCAATGTATCTACTTTATGGGGAGTAAACACCACTTTAAGTGATCTATCTCCCAGCAATACTGGCTGAACCAGAATTCAAAAGACTGACTCCTAACAGAACTCCCTTCCTCAGCCTCTACCGAGAGAAGTGTCAAACCTCTCCATTTTTTAATTAGCTCTAAAGGTCAGTCCTCATTTAAGACTCAACAGCAGTCCCACTAAAACCGTGGCAGATTTTGGGTAACTCTTTAATCATTAAAAGAACTATTCTTCTGCAGCGTATTTTTTTACGGCTTAAGAGACTTAACGTTGAAACAGGAGGGCATCCAACACTTAGGCGCAGAGAGGTTTCTGTTCAAAAACCTATGGCATACAGCCCTGAAAAAGTTTACTTTGGTCCCAAGTCCTCCACATCTAAAAAGGTGTTTTGTCTGAGTAAAACGCCTGAAGTAATTAAGGGATTAGTGTGTCTTTAGGGCACAACCTTATTTTGCAAAAAGCAGCCAGGAGCTGTATGTTCTCGAGTGGAGACCCTAAGAGCAGTTGTCTTTTTCCCAAACATGATGAAGACAGTACTACCATCCAAACGGATGTAGGAAGAAAAGTAGTCCTAACAGGGCAGTTGGGGAATGAGCCCATGGCATCCTTTAACATGGCATGCACTTCCTACCACCTGTGGAGGTGCAATGCTTGTACCAGACCCTTGTTCTGAATACAGGAAAGAAAAACGACATTCCATCCATTCTCCTAGGTGTTTGCAGGGCATGAGTAAAAATACCTGTCCCCATCCAGCCCTATATAACTCTGGGGGTCAGTTTTACAGAAATAAATCAATAAAATGGTACTTGAAGATGCCTTTAAATAGTTTGCTCATTTTAACAGTCATTGAACTGAACAGAAAAAAAGTTAAGAAACAACTGAATTTTTAACAGCGTTCTTCAGCCAGAGATGACCATAAATTTTACAATGAACAGTGTGCACCTGGGAGGGAATTCTGTTTTCGCAACATGCAAAACTGATTAACTGGCAGCACTTTTGCTGAACACATCTGCACTCCTCACAGGGAAACACATTGTCTAATATTCTCAAACACTTCTCATTTCACCATTATGCATGTACAGAATTGAATAAGGAAAAAACTCAAACATGAGTATCAATAAACCTAAGAGACTGTAAGATGAATACAGACAAATGCAGTATTAAGTCAATCATGACTTAACAAACTCAGCATGAAAAACGCAAGATTTCATGAAATTCATGGACTTGAAGATTTATATATATATTATTTGTAAAGGGGTGTGGGACAGGATTGTCGTCAGAAAATTGAAAATTAATTCAAAATGCAGTCCTCTTATAAATTAGTGCCTGGGCCATGTAAGAGAGGATAGACTTGGCTATTTTTCCTCCCAAAATGGAATTCTGTTAATGTCACTCGTGACTACAGGAAGTTTCCTTGAAACTCTGGATAACCATTCTTATACTGCAACTGCAGACAGGGTTGCCTGGGGGTAGGAAGAGAGAGCGTATCTGCTTATTCCCTCTACCTGCTGATTTGTCAGCACCCATGCTAAAACACACTTGGACACACCTAAGCTGGGTCACCAACAGCAAATATATTACTACATAAACCAGGCAGGACTCATATACATTTTGGACAGGGTTCTGTTCTGTTGCACCAGGGCTATTTTCCAGATACTGAAGTGATCTCTAGGCAGAACAGTCCAAACACACTCAGAAAGACTAAGATCTCAAACAGATTTTACAGTTAATTGTTTTCATGTGAGGTAACTCGGATCAGAGTTGACCACCTAACTTCCAAACAGCCAAATTAGAACTGGATGTTAGCTACACATCTGTTCAATTTTTTTAATTCAGTGAACTGAATAAATTACAATTCTGCTATCCCATTTTCCCATTTTAGAGTATTACCAGCTTTACCCTGCTTACCCTGAAGGCTCCAGTAAAGCCTCCAGGGGGCTAAAGCAGGAAGGACAGACTCTAAACCATCCGCAAAATGTTGTAATATTTTGTTGAAATAAAAGCTTCAGTGTTTACAGGACACAAAAGGTCTTCATTTTCTGCAGGATTCCACAGCTGCCAAGATGTCTTGCAAAATGCTGTTTCTGTTTTCCTTACTAACCTAGAGAAAGAGAAATTAAAATGATGTCATTTCATTAATAGCTTCTATACTAGTGTTTATTTCAAAAACAATCAAAGCAGAAATTCCAATGCATTTCTTTTTTAGTGCAGGAATGTTGAGTGTCAAACACCTGCCTTCTTCTGCTACTGAGAACACAGTATGCTAAACCCACAAAAGCCGCAATTGAATATTTAGTGATCTTTTTGATTTAATTACCCATGGTATTTTGCAGTATTATTCAGGGCTTGAGTAACTAACAAGAATCACTCAAAGAACCAGCAAGCACTTTAGTCATTACTAGAAATCCTTTTCAACTACCAAATTTAACTTTCCTACTATAAAAAGTGGAGTTCTTATGCCTTCATTACTTGAAAGGATTGTATTTATTAAGATGACAGACCTAGTCAAAAACATCTGCAGAGAAAAAAAATTAAAACAGGCTTAGCAGCATAACTCTGTACTCTGAGAAACCTTATTGCTACAGGAGAGAAACACCTTGGAAAAGAAGTAAGACTACTTGAGAAAGCCGGGGTGTTCTGCAGCACACTGAGATATGCCTTTGGCTGACCAGTCCATGGGAATGCTGGGCTTTAAGTCCAGCATATGCGAAAATCCACATAGTCCAGTGTCCTGTCCTTTGCTGGGTCCATCTGCATTTCAGTACACACAGATGACTGTAAACTGCCAAGCAAGTGCTGGTGCTTGCTAGTCAGCTCAGCTCCCAGGGGCACAGAGCTGGGGGAACTGTGTGTGTGTAAATTATCCCTTCCTGACAGACTGGGTCCTGATCCAGAGCCCTGTGACCCACAGTGCCACACATTACTCACTCAAACAAAACCTGGGGAGATGACTGGGGTTGTAAAGGGGTAACAAGCAACTGTGAAGCATCAGCAAAAGCTTCATTTCAAAAAGTCTATGAAATTTTCCCCACTGTTCAGATCCCTGCAGAGAGGGCAGGAAGAAATCAGACAAAGACACGGGAGCTGAAAAAGTAAGTAAGGGCATTCATACAAAGTTGTAGAAAAGTTGTTTGACAAGGAAAGAGACAACACCATGCACAGCAAAAAACTCCCTACCAGCAAGGTTCCACTGCACTCCCTGTATCTGCATTTAAGATGTGAGCACAAGAGTTTGTATCCTTTCCAGTACTACAGTCAATAATGAACAGGAGAAAGTATTACTATTATTATTGTTGTTGTTAAATAGGTGACAGTTCTATCTGAGGAATTTGGCCCTAGGAGCCTACCACTATTTACAGTCACATGCAGCCTATCCAAATGCTGTAAACCAACACTGTAAAATCTACGGACAGTGGTCTCACTGAATTCAAGCCAGCAGATCAACATGGGACCAATGAAAAAGTGACATTGAAAAAAGAAGGGGGGGAGAGTAACAAAAAGGAAGATCTGCCTGAAAATTTTATTGAGAACCAGCCCAAGCTTTATAAGATAAACAGAAAACCCCACAAAAACAAAGAGAGCAAGACAACAAAGAATCCTCTTCAGTAAGGCTATTGGGACCCCACAGTAAACAACATACAGCACAGATGAGCCAAACTCTAAATCTCACAGCAAGTGTACTGATATCCTGACTTTCAAAGGACCTTCTGCACATTTAATAGCTCTTCCCACTCTCTCACAGCCAACAAAAACAATACTACATTTTATCTATCCTTTTTCCATACCTATATGCCAGAAGTCCAGTGAGAGCAGCAGAGAAAGTGCCAAGTGCTGGGAAATTTTCACAACTGTTTTACAAAGGCTGCTTGATAGATATAAGTCTCCTCTTAAGATCTGGAGACATTCTGTGCAGGCAGCTTTCCCAGAGAGAACAAATCTCCTAGTATCTGCACTGAATGTACAAACAGATGGGTATGTTTTTAGAAAGGAGTTGAAAATAACTGTAGATGCTGCTTATATTAAGCATTTATGTAATTTGGAGGAAATTACCACCTAGACTCCAAGCAGGCAACTATAGAGGACAAAAGCTTTCTTCCCATAGCTGTTAAAAATACTGTCAAGGAAACCACTCATGTACAATCTGTTCAAATGGAACCTTTTCTTCTTCCTATCCATTTAACTCTTTTCTTTCTTAATAGGCATATGCAACCACACTTCACTAATGGGTTTCATGCAAGCAAAATTAATAGATGAGAAAATGGGAGAAAATTAGTATCTGCCAGCTGCTAAGGATAACCTGATCCTATTCATGCCACCATGTCTGCAAAACTACACAGACACAGGCAGTGCAAAAAGAGCCTCTTTCACTAGAAAGTTTAGTTCTCAGCAAAATGGAACTGGGCAACAATAGAAACAAATGTGTTAAATATCAGAGCTCCTATCGTTAAGTGCCCTAAACATAATAAATTAAACATTTGGGACCAAATGCTGAATTGCTTTTAGGGCATCTCGGCCCATTTACACCAACAAAACATGCTTTCAAGACAGAAGGGACTGCAAAACCCCAAACAGCTGTTCTCTCGTCAGAACTGTCCTTGTGACACTAGGAGCAGGATGAAAAAACTGAGATGAGCTACTTGAATGCAGCCTAACTCCATATTACGTGACAAAGCAAGTAGAATGCTTTTGGAAGGTAGCCACCTACTTCTGTACACTTCCAGGCACCATACAAGTCAGTAAGAAATTACTGACTGTGAGCTATTTGGGCACTCCAGGTTTCCCCATGCCACAGCCCCTGAAGACCACAGCTGGTGACCCAGTATTCACTTCAGCTATCAACAACTCTGACTCCCCACGGGCAGGTTCTGTTCCTGCTCATGCACACACCTTAACCAGCTGGGAAAGAGCATGTAGTGTGTCACTGGAGCAAGAGAGACAGATGCTCTCCTTCACAAGACTTCAGCCTAGCAGGTCTGTGACACCTGGGAACGACTGCAGTCTGTCAGACATTTCACATCCATGCTTTTGGTTACTGGATTCACCAGAGATCTCTATTTAATTAAAGAAACCTGCATGTCCTAATCTCAGCAGCGTGAACAGGATGGGTCATTGTTTTAGTAAAGATCTTTTAGCTAGAGAAAACACTGCTCCATTGAAATTTATAGAAACACTTTTTCTGGCTGCAGTCAGTGCTTGAGAGATATATCAGCAGACTGATACAGCTGAAAACCCAGGGCTGAGTAGCCCACGCCCTCTGAATATCACCTGATAAAAAGAGACAGTAGAAGCCTCAAAAGCTTCCTTGAAAAGCCAAATGCTGTTTTCTAGCCCCCTGTTTCCTCTCCTGAGAGGACCAAATGCACGCACCACTCTCCTGCCATGACTGCAGCCTAAGCACCCAATGACTGGTACTTCCAGCAAGGCTTCTCCATCCCCTCTTCCCCAGTCCCACCACTGTAAAGCAACTCGTACCAAATTCACATTTACGTGCATCTCTGTCAACAGCCTGACTACGAACACACATCAGCTTGGTAGTGGAAAAACCTGGAGGTTTATCTCTGAAAGGAATGGAGGGAGTTGAATGCTTATACAAGGAAAGGAATAATCTCGTCTTTGCTCCTACAGTTGCATTAGCATATAATTAAATCAGCATTTAATATAAAAAACAGAAATTGAAGATGATGATGGGACCCTCAACTAAAGGAAAGCTGAGGAACTTTGAGCAGTGCAGTTTTTTAAGCCAGCTTTGAATAGGAAACAACACAAATCAAAGGAGTGAGAGGTGCCTTTAGTTTGTTTTTGTGAAGCATTGAGGACACTTACTGATGTTAAGGAAATCTCACACATGCACTCCTAGAACAGGCTATGTTTTCCTGTGGTAAGTTTTTGAGAACCGCCCTGATCAGAAATGTACTTTGAAGCCCTAATATTCTGAAAATTACCTATGTAAAAGTAACATAATGAATTCCAAAATTGGTTCACTGACTCCAGAGAAAGTACACTCCATTTACAACTGTCCTTCTTCTATAAATCATTCCTGCAAACTCCACTGCTGCCTTTTTTCCTTGAATATGACTACTGGTAATATTTCTGCAAGCCAGTCTGGAAAAAAATAAAAAAGCTTAAAAATCTGACTGTACTTTAAAAGATTTAACTCTTAGGAATAATGAATACCTATACAGCAATAATACTACAGCAAAGAAACCTTTTAAAACAACTATAGCATTACTTCTGCAGCCCTTCACAAGCAAAGCCAGCTGTGCAAGACTGCTACAGTAAGTGCCAAATGGGATTTTTTTTAATAAGGTGAACACCTGCCCATTAAGAATAAAATGGAAACTAAAAAACTTATTTCATGCAAGCTGCCCACAGCTATCAATTGGCAGTAACAGTTTTTAAACAGAGCCAAATACAAACCAGTAACCTAGAACAGAAGGCTCTTTAAGGATATTAAATATTACTCACATTGAACACTTTAACATCTTTCCTACTTCTTATTTCTTCAACAAGATCCAGTGGCTTTCCCTTAGGTATTGGAATAGTTCCAAGCACCACAGTCCCTGAGCCAGCCAGAGTTTGACGAACAGCTTGAATAAAAGCCTGGCTGAAGAGTTCCATTTTACCAATCTCATCTATGACACAAATTTTTTTCTCTGCATCACCACCATGGTTTACCTGTGGAAAAGTGCATCAAGAGACTGTAAACAGCAAAACTTAAAACAAGCAACAGAAGTAATTTCTATGCTGACAAAAGAAATAAATTCAACTGTAATACTGGGGAAAATTGGAAGTCAAAGCTACTGCTGGTAAATGACAGACTTATAAATCTATAATTTCTTTTTTAGGACAGATTTTTAGTAGGATGGAAACAACCATACAGTATAAATACCAACTGCAAGAGGAAATATCCATGATATCAGATTTCCTTTAAAGCAGAGTTCTCACCATGGTCCCATATGAGCTACTTGACAATTAAGAACTGCACTTTGCCTATGAGCAGCTCTCAATCATTCTGAGGGTCAGCAATTTTTAAAAACTTTACTCTTCCCACTAAATTATGCATTTAGTGATTACATTTAATTATGTAATCAGTAGTCACACAAAACAGGTATCTAAAAAAAGAAGACTTCCATTAAGTCTAGATTTGGAAGTTTCTCCTCTTGTAGTTGGGATGATGGAGCATTTCATTCAGAGCTACTGGCTTTCTTCAAAGCTGTCTGGATAACAACCAAGCCATTTGCAAGCCTCTCTCACATTAGACATATATTGAGATACACCTTATTCTGTAGTCCTAGCCCCTGGATAGTAGGAGAGACACAGTTAACCACATTTGTGGTTTGTTTCCTTTTTTCATGAAGTGACTACTGTGCGAAACAGTGCTGTGCTGAAGGCTGCTGGAGCAGCAGGGAGGTCCAGGAGAAAACAAGGGTGGATTGCTACTGAGGAAAAGCAGAGGAACTCTTCAACTGCACTACCTACCCTGTTTTGGTAAAAGTGACCGAAAACTGTATTCCATTATTTATAGAAGTGAGGAGAAAATCAACTCAATTCAAAACCATTATATGTCCATGAATATGTACCAATACAAGCCATTTTATACAGAAACTAAAAAAAAAGAAGAAAAATCGAAACATCTCCCCTTGTGAAGGCAAAGTATTTGCTTCTGGGAAAGAGAAAGAACTGTATAACATGCATGCTAAAATCCTTTCAAGCTAAGTCCCTACTGAGCAGCTGTTTTATCTAAAACCCTTTCATAGATCAGTGAGCCAAAAAGCCAATACTAGTCACTAGGTCACAGATTGAGGAAGAGAGTATTTTGCTTTGAAAGAAACTATCAGTCCTGCCTCATAAAGTTTGCAGAACCAGAGAGATCTTCCACTGCAGGATCTATCCCATTCTCACTGGAGTGAACAAAGCCTTAAGAGGCTTTGTCCTCAAGTCTAAATGGGCACGTGCCCATTCTGTGCTGCTCTCTCATCAAACCAGAACATACCTATAACTCTCCTGCCCTCATTCGTCATTTGTCTCTCCTTGTTTCAGTTCTCTGATCTTCCTCACTCTCCTCTTCCATTTTGTGGCATCTTCATGTGTGACCACATTCCCACAAAACTGATAAGCAGCACTTTCTATGAGCACAGGCACATGCACTGTGTGACTCTGCTGGCCCCAGTTCTTCTCTTCACCTTCCTGTCCTTGCAGAAAGCTATGTAAGTAATGGGAAAAATTCAACATTGCTAACACTTTCCTAGAAAGATCTGTCCTGGATTCCATCTTAATTCAGTGGTAAAAGGATTCCAAGTACAGCACTGGCTTAATGAAGTATTTTTTATTAAACTATCTTTCTATTTACTAAGATCATAAATATGGTTACAGTGAAGTTTAACATATAAAAGTTGTCCCATTTTATTATTATTTCCTTTCTCCCTGGCCCCAACATCCTTGCTTCCCTACTCTCAGACTTCAGTGATCTTTGACGAAAAACAAGAATCAGATCCTCAATTTCATTTTTGCTCCTTACACCTCTTTGTTTTTTTTTTGTTCTAAGTTCACCAAAAATCCATTCTTCCTTGTCCCCTTGAGCTTTGGCAGTGTAGAAAAATCACAACAGGATTTTTTTAGTAGTACACTTCAGCAGCTGCTGCACACTGTTTGTGGTATGTTACTGCCAAAATCAGATCTGTTCTTGTTTAATTTTGGAGAGGGGAAAGGTTGGAGTGAAAGAGAGGAAGGAGAAGGAAAAAGGCAGTGACAGAATATTAGATTGTGTGGAAAGTCTTGTCACAGCCAGAGCACTCCTTGTGCAGCAGGCTAAATCCCAAATAATGAGGCTGCTATTATCAGTCTGCAGGTATTTATACAGTGGTAATCAAAAATACCCACTGGATTCAAGAAACAAATCCTTCTACTGTAAGAAGATGGGAGTCAGAAGAAGAGGGGGAAAAGAAAGAAGAGCAGCAGCAAAAGCAGTTTTTTGGCACCCACTGACTCCATCCAGTTTTCCATAATAAGCGACTTGTGCATTTCATTTGCTTTCCAGTATGAGGCAGTGGCATACAAAGAAGCTTCCTTCCTGCTGCCTCCTCAGGCCAAGGAGGTCCTGCTCACAGGACTGCAATCTCTCCAACACCACAATAATGACAAGACAACAAGCCAGATTTGCCCCTCCAGCTTCCTGACCCTGAAGTCAATCAGAACCAGCAACACCCAAGAAACAGACCATTAATTAATATCAAAAACTAGCTCTGTAGAAGGGTCTTCCAATAACACTGAATATCATAAAGCATATATTTATCCGCAGCTTTCATAGAATACTCACATTTCTCAGCATAGGTAGAACCAACTGCTCAAATGAAACAAGGTCTACAACATATTGTCCAACCCGGTATTCACGTCTTGAAGCAGAAGACTCAGAACTGAAAAAGATACGTAGTTCCTTCTAAGTACTGAGTTTAGTGAGAGTTTACTGCAGTCATTTCAAGTGAATTTATAAGAAGTTATCCAAATAAATCAAATCCCCTTAATTCTTTTCAAAAAGGAAGGGAAAGAAATTCTAAACCATGCCGTAAGTCATACTGCAGATAGCTTGCTGTCATATAATAAATATACCATATGCATCCTTCACAACTAGGCAAGCTCAAATTTCAACAGTGTATGAAAGGACAATGGCATTTAAAAGTCAGCAGGTATATTTACACTGAAATCAAAACTCATGTCTGCAGTTCAGATTTTTGAATTTTGTAATGTGACACTACAGACAGCATCATAGCAGTATCATCTCAGCATGGGCTGCAAAACCCTTAAACAGTCTTGGAAAAATACTCAGTTTGCATGTGCTGTACCACACTGTGCTAGGTGACCCTCCATTATTAGCAGAATGCAAATTATTTTGTCACATCAACGCTGTGTGAATGAGGTGCTAAGGTCACACTGGACACAGACTAAGTTTTGCACTAAGCATGAAAATCTAAATCTAGTTAATCAGGAGAGACTGAGAGGCACTCTGCACTTCAGAGGCCACCCGCCCTGGGGCTCTGAAACCCTTTTTATCTTAAAATTCACAGGCAAGTTTTGTGGACCAGTCAGATGTTCTTTAAAACAATGCTATATGCAATTTCCCTTTTCATTTTCCACTTCTGTCTCCATAAATCAGCTAGTGGAAACACAAAAATCTTCCTCCCTGCCCACAATAAGCTACTTAACTACATCCCAAAGTGACTTGGCCTCAGAGTAAAAGGCTCAGCAGTGCTTCCTCTTTATCCGATGTAAAATAGCCAGTAAGGGAGAACACCCCTGCCTAGCACATTTTCAATATTTCACTGTGCAACAAAGACACTGCCTATATATACACAATATGGGTATCAGCCAGGACACAAAAACCAAGCAAAGAACTTGACCATGAAAGCCATGTGTGCTGGAAATCACCTTCTGGAGGAGCATTTAACATGCCAAAGGACTGGAGCAGACACATAAAACAATAAGCTGCTTACAGTTATTAAAACTTCAGTACCTGACTCTAGATAAAGGTCCTCGGTTTCCAGACAGAGTGACAACATCAAATCCTGTTCTCCTGCCACCTTCTCTAACTTCCTGTGTGTAAAATCCATCAATGGGAACGCCTGAGGATTTTAGAGCTTGAGTGACTTTCTGGATCAAAGTAGTCTTTCCAACCCCTAAAAATAAAGAAGGAGAAAAAGCACACAGCATTAATCTTCTTCTGCACTAAAAGCCCATTTTTTTAAACGCCAGAGTAATGATTCAGTTCAGCAGGAACATTGATTACTTTTGAAGTTTGCAAATTACTTTTTCCAAATGGCAGGAAGGAACAGAAACATCTTTTAAAGTTCGTCCTATACTGACACTGTGAAGTTTCAAACAGAATGGTACAAACATCCCAGGCTACCAATGAATTTGTTAGCTTAGATGATGCATGAGCAGGCCACAAAACTTACCACAAGGCAGGTAAATATACGATACAAAACTGATATCCAACCTTGCTGGAGGACTGACTGATGAATCCCCCTTTCTACCACTGATATTCACAACTTTTAAGAACGGAGCTAAGTTCACCTCCCTTCTACATCAAAAGGTCAAAGCTGACTGCTATTACCAGATGCCTAACTGGTACAAAGGACACACTACTTCCACTGATGTCCTAGAAATCAGAAGCACTCAATGTCCCTGAGATACCAGGTCATACACAGTCCCAACAACAGAAAAATGTTTCTTCTGGTAACTGAATCAAGAGACATTTTGACTCGGTACACAGAAAAGCTTGTTTATTGTGAGGCCAATGAAGCCACGAAACAGGCTGCCCAGAGAGGCTGTGCCGTCTTCACATACCTTAAGGTTTTCAAGACATGACTGGATAAAGCCTTAAGCAACCTGGTCTGGCCTCAGAGCTGATACTCCTTTAAACCTCCCCTCAAGTCCCTTTTTACATGAATTATCTTCTGACCCTATAATTCATTTTCTTACCCTAAGACAGGTTCTTAAAACTCTCACCACCTAACATCTCCTTGCACAATCTGATGCACCTTTTACAATGTGAACATTGGTCATGTTCCAGACATCCTTCCAGTTTTTCTCCTTTGTCATTGTACAAGTACATCCCTCAACAATCTCCTTTTAAACTCACCTTTATTGCCTCTCACAAAATTTAGTGCTATCACTTCATTTTTAATCACTGCTCTAAAAAATTCAGATGATAAAAAATAATCCTGAAAAATAAACCTTCAAATTCCTGGAGATGAGGAGCACAGAACAAATGTGAAATGCCTAAAGATGCCAAGAGAAATCACTTCAACATGCACACACCAAATTTCTACTTTCGGCAGATTTAGGAATTGCTTTCCTAACAGTCAATACCAATGACAAAATATTCTGTGGCTTCAAAGGCATCTAGTCAAACACTTAAGCAAACTTTTCAAATTTGAAGAAGAGGGTTTCCTGGCAGCTGAACAACACAAAAATGACAAATGTGGCACCCTCAGTATCTAACATCTTTTCAAGGCCTTGTCTCTTGTAAGTGAATTTATACTAATTTTGCTAAGTGGATTTGCTATCTCTGATTTGTTTACATTCATTCAGTAAACTGCCAAACAAAACAAGAGTGATTCAAACTAAGTTTAAGAAAGCTTGAAGTTATACATTTAGCTAATCAAAACAGTACATTCAATTTCAGATAAATGAGGAGAGACAAGACCTAAGCAGCCCTAACAACTCCATCTCCTCAAAGACTGCCTTTATTCAAGTGGACAGAAAACCAGTGTGAAGTGGGTGGAATGTATTCCTATCTCATCCTACCAGCAGCATTTTAAATTAATC
The DNA here is from genome assembly GCA_013397055.1 of Pachycephala philippinensis. Taxonomy (NCBI): domain Eukaryota; kingdom Metazoa; phylum Chordata; class Aves; order Passeriformes; genus Pachycephala; species Pachycephala philippinensis. Next base: position 722,530 of record VWZT01008270.1, on the reverse strand, counting down.
CCAGTCAAGACAGGCATCTGCAAGAGGTCCACAAAAAGGAGAATTAGGCCCACTGCTTTACTCCCACACCACAAAGGACAGCTCTGCACTCATAATAACAGGTTAATTTCTTTATCAACCATAGATTTTGACCCTCATACTGTGTCCCACTCAGCCTCCACAATAATCAGATTCCCTTACCATGACAAACTGCTCCACTGCTTCAATCAAGGCCTGCCCATCCGGGACACCAATTATTACCTACACCTGCACTTCACTGAGGCTGGAAGCACTAAATCACTACAATTAAGTTACAGGAAAGATGAGCCCTAAGAAATTATTAATGGCTGCAGTTTATATTGAAGCAGGATTAGTTGCCCAGGAGGTGTTTTTTTCCCCAACACTTAACTCCAGGGCAGAAGCCAGGGACAAGGCAGCAAAGCCTGGAAAAGTACATGCCTCGGAGGACTGGATGGAGAGATAAACTGGCATTTCATTAGGAACAAAATAATTAGTGCAACAGCTCCGACCTCAACACGGGGGAGGGGGGTAGCTCCGGACCCGGAGCCGCGGAACCTCGGGCAGTGCCGGGCCCAGCTGCAGCTGGAGGCGCTCCCGGGGCTTCCTCGGAGCCCGGGCCGGTGCCGGGACCAGCTGCAGCTGCGTTCCCCCGGCTCTAAGCGCCTCACAGCCCCGCCGGCAGCGCGCAGGACGGAGGGCAGGGCCGAGCCGGGCCGCACCAAGCCAAGCCGGGCCGGGCCAAGCCAGGCCGTGTCCCAGGCCATCCCTCCGGCCGCACTACCGCCCCTGCCCAGCTCCGCGGGCTCCTCCCGCCCCCATTACCTGGGGGTCCCGTGAGAAACACGTGCTTGGACATGACGGGGCCGCGCTCCCCACTCCGCCCCCGCCCGACGCTCCACCCCGGCTCCCGCTCCGCCCCCGGCCCGGCCCCGCTCCGCCCCGGACGGGAGTGTCCCAAACCCCGGGTGGGAGTGCCCCAAACCCCGGGCGGACGGCGTTCCCCGAGGCCTCGGGCTCGTCGGGCCCTGCCCGGCCTGACACCGCCTTGGAGGCGGGGCCAGGCAGAGGGTGCTGCCGTGGTGTATACCAGAGGCTGGCCGGAGCTTAAGGTTAGGGAAGCGGGAAAAAGGCAATTAGTTTTCTAGTTGAAGGTCAATGTTTTGTTTATCTAGGTTAGCTTGACCTGTCACGTGTCTCAGTATGTTGATACAATAATAGAATGTTAAGGTGTGGGAAGAGACCTTAAAGATCACTTCCAAGACTGCCTGCCATGGGCAGGGGCACCTCCCACTAGACCCGGTTGCTCAAGGCCTCATCCAGTCTGGCCTTGAACAGTGCCAGGGTTGGGGCATCCACAGCCGCCCTTCACAACCTGTTCCAGTGTCTGACCACCCTCACAGTGAAAAATTTCTTTCTAATATCTAACCTAAATTTGCCCTCTTTCAGTTTATACCCATTACTCCTTGTCCCATCATTCCAGTTCCTGACAAAGGGTCCCTCTCCAGCATCCCTGTATCCCCCTTCAGATACTGGAAGGTTGCTGTGAGGTCTCCACACAACCTTCTCTTCTCCAGGCTGAACAGACCCAACTTCTTCAGCCTGTTTTGGTAGGGCAGGTGCTTTAGTCATCTTACCAACTTCATGGCTTCTGGACTTGCGCCAACAGTTCCATGTTCTTCTTATGTTGGGGACACCAGAACTGTACACAGTTCTCCAGATGACGTCTCACAAGTGCAGAGATATAATAATAAACTCTTCCTAGAGCTTTTAACCTGTTTCAAGTAAGCAATGTGCTTCAGGGTGTAGCAAACTAGCAAATTAAAAGATGAACGGGTTGTCTGATATCTCAGTGCAGACAGCAAGTACAACTAGGGGGCTTGATATACAACCAGGGGTTTGTTACAAAGCTAAGCAGATTGAGAAGGTTTGGCAGGTTTAACAAAGATGCTGATAGACATCTGCATCCCAAAATGCCATATGGACGTGGCCTCCTTATTTGTTTAGACTTGGGTGATGGGGAGCAGTAAGGGAGAAGGGAAAAGGATTTTTGTATGGAGGACTGTGGTAAACAGGTTTCTGTCTGGGTGAAGTGATGCCCAGGCACTAAGAAATACTGATTCCTGCCTGGCCATAAGCACCAAAATGGTTACCCAAAAATGCTGGGCTGTGAAAGGGATACATCCCAGTTTCTGCTTACCTCAGCTAGAATAGATCACTTCAAGTTCAGCCCATCTTTGTCAGGCTTTCATTTTCAGTAATTTTTCAAGAAGTTAAAGGTTATTCATCATTTGCACAAAGATAATGAGTATTCTTGTCAGCCAGATGAAATGTGCTCATCAGCAGGTAGAGTGCACATCACAGTAGACGGGTATTTCCATAAATTGAACAAAATATTTTTGATCTGTGCATCACATATGGCCACTCTTCTTTGTATTGTTTTATATTCTTAGAAGGAAAGACTACATGAGTTGTGTGGAACATGTTTCATGCTTAAATACTTAATTAAAAAAACTTGACAACGCTGCCATGCCTCTTGGGGGGTTGGAGGGTCCAGAAGTAACAAAGACAGCTTCCCTTGTCATGTGAAATGCAAACTGCAATTTCATAGTTTACATTCCAGTACTTTGGTTTGGTGCCTTTTTAGAATCAATGAAATTGTGATGTTAACTTATGGCTTCTTGAGGGTGTTTGTCAGGCATCTTTAATCTAAAGAGAGAACCGCAGAGAAGAACTGCATATTTGGATGGACTATTAGCACAAGAACAACACTTTAGAACTGGCTACTTCACCCCTGCCCTGAACTTCCTGTGCAGAGCTTACCATGATTGATTTTACAGGTAGGTTTTCTGTATAATAGTAAACTAAATCAGTCTATTGGCTGGTCTCCCAGGCAGGCCACATAAAGGGACCCAGACAATGTTGTTTTGTTCGATGTTGAGTTTTACTAGGTTTTACAAATCAACCCTTTCTTTTCAGAAGTGCGTGTGGAGAATTTTAAGGCTATCGCTACCGTTTGACAGAACCCTTGTTTTCTGGTGTTCTAAGAACTGTTTCATCCCATTTTCAGCTACAGGACTCTCAGAGTTATTTCATTGTACAGTTAAGACCGTTCTCTTGCAAACAGATGTGTAAGCAAAGCAGTTGCAGCACTGGGGCTTAAATTAGTTAGCATTTCACTTTGATTTCCATTGTAATTTCTACTATAAAATGTTTACTCTTTCTGAATGTTCTGTCTAGGTTGAAGTCACTCAAAAGCATGAAAGCCATGAAGTAGTTATGCCAGTTGTGCTTTTGTAGAGTTTTGCTGTTAAAAGGACCTTATGTGTGCTAAATTAACTGGAATTTTTATGTCTATTTTGTCAAAGATTTACTATTTAAGTTTGTTCCCTTTGATACATTTATTCTATAATCAGTGACTGCTTAGAAGATGCAGGTTGTTTGAGAAGCACGAGTTGCAGGGCACAAGTTGACTTCTCTGTAGTTGTATGCTGGAAGCAGTAGTGTTTGGAGTCAGCCTGTGTGCTTTCCTGATCTTTGGATTTTTGCATTCTTGGCTGAAGATGGTTAGCTGAAATAAGTAGAAACAGCACATACCCTAGCAGTGTAGATAAGTGTAAAAGAAAAAAAGTAAGTGGGTTTTATTCCTTCCAGGATGGGGAGAGAAGAACCCAGTTTTTCCTCTTCCCGTACAGGTAACTTAATTAGTAGTAATTTATTCCTAAAAAGTTGCCCGTTCAAAATATTTTCCTGACCAAGTACCTAAACTCTGTTTTTGCTAGGTGAGTAAAATTCAATTCATGCTGAATTGTATTGTATGATTGGGCAAGGCCATGAAAGAAGTATTTACAAGAAGTCCCCCTGTGCAGTTCCAGGGGCAGGCTGTGATTCTGGGAGATCTGTGGAGACCTTGGAAGGAGCTGCCAATCATTGTTATGAGCTGTTAGCTAAGCCTGGGGAAGCTTGCATTTATTGCTGGATGTTGGCTAAAAAAAAAATTGGATAGAATCCTAGACCTTTATGTTGAATGGGGTAAAATTAATTAACTGCGAGTTTCCAGACCAGTGACTAAGAAAAGAGGCCATTAATGATATTTATGGTATTCCCTAGAGTAGAAGCTGGAAGGAATGAGAGTGTCATCTACCATCTCTGACCTGCCTCAGTAGGCAGGAGTTTACATTTCAGCACTCTGCCTCAAGGTAGGCACAGTACCTCATTACAGTTTCAGCCCTTGGTTTATCTGGTGTTAGGTTTTGGAGTTTTTCCCCTCATGGTAGAGAGAATGGTTAAGTTGAAAACGTCTTCTTTCTCTCCAATAGAACTTGTCTTTTTGATTCACGGTACCTCAAGTTGGTACAGCATTTTGCTTGCATCAGGATAGGGAAGTAGAGTTTTTTAAAAAATAACACTTTGTATTAGAGAGTTCCTTATTTTGTCCTTGTTCTCCCCTGCAGAGAATTCTTCTGCTCACAGATAGTGGGTCTAGCTGTATACCACGGGCCATCTAATCATGTTAGTGATGGTATTTCAGAGCTGACTTTCGTTTTGCCTGTGGAATAATCATGGCATCAGCAGGTGTCTGAGAGAAAGCATTGAGCATCTACAGCCTGACAGTCTTTAATCTTAAACTTCCCAGAGAGATAAGCCATTAGCTACATGCAGAGCTTCCTCTGGATGAAAACTGTGGTCCTCCTTCTAGCAGAGATTTACCTATAGAGCTTTTTTTGTGTGGGTCACGAAGTAGAAATCCTTTATGTTCGTTCCATCAATGGTTGTGTCCTCCAAAACAGAAGAAGTTCCTGAAAGCATTTCCTGAAAACAGGTATAAGAAATAAATATATCAAATGTTATAAATAAATATATGGTAGTTGGGGAGTGTTTGTGAAATGGAATTTACTATCGTAAACAACAGAGAACAACCAACGTTCAAAGAATGTAGTCCTCTGTCTCACCCAGTGCAGCATGTTGAACCTTCTGGGCAATTGCAGACAGAGGGGAAAAGTAAAAAATCCAGTAAGTTGCTATACGTTTTTTAAAACCTACATGTCTAGATGTAGTAGGAAGATCCTTTTAATGATCTGAGGGGAATTATACAGCAGAAACAGGATCTTTATTAGGCAGGAGAGCAGTCACTTAGAGCTCAATCCATAGTACAAATCACTAGGAAACCAGGTTTCATTGTTTCCATTCTCAATGAAATATCTTTCTTGTTTGCTCTTCTAGTCTGCCACCTCCTACTTCTTGAAAAAGATAGAGTCTTCCTGAAACTGCATGACATTTTGCATGGTATTCTAATATTTTTACTAGAAATAGCAAGATGCATTCACTTTGAAAAAAAAAAATCCAGCTTGGTTTGTTATGGGATGATAAAAACAAATTTACTGTGTTAATCGGTTATTTTGACAGGGATACTGACCTGAAAATTTCAAATTTCATCTAAATTCTGTCAGATGTCAATGGAATACTCTGTAATTGAGGAATAACATTGCAAAAGATAATAAATTTAATTGCATTGCTAAGTGTTTCAATGCTGTTTTTTAAGGTGTAACAGTTTTGTCAAGCAAATGTCATTCTTGTGGTTGTTGATTTAAATAGGCAGGAACATAAGTGAATTTCTATACTGCTTTGAGTGCCAGTTGGCAGAGTACAAACTGCTTTACTAAAAAGTGCATTAGGCAGCAGTTCCTACAAGACAGTTCAGAGAAACCATAGGATGAAGTGAATTCAAAAATCACGTGAAGGTGAAGCAAATTATCTCCCACTGGGGCTGAGAGAATACAAGGAAAAGCTAAGCCAGTTTGACAAGCTGTAGATATATATGTGTTTAGAAGAATATAATTTTCAGATTTCTACTCCTCAGAGATACTACTTCTTTTGGTTAACAGCTTTCATACCTAAAGGATGCAGTGGTGAGCCCTGCAGTACACTGACAGACAAGTGTAAGGATGTTCCAGGAAGGCCTTCATGTCTTTGGCACCTGCATGGAAGAGGGCAAATATGGAGTGATCATGTAGGCTGTGATCATGTAGGCTGTGATCATGTAGTCTGTGAGTAGCTGCTGAATCTGGTAGCTCGTGAGAGGAAAGTCTGCTCTAGCTCCGTTTTTCCTCATTCAGCCGGTAGTGAGACTGAGCACATATTCCCAGTAGACACACAGCCACACACAGCATACCTATTACATACATGGGTATGTAGTGTATACACGAGTAGACACGATTGGCCATGCAGATCAGCACAGCAGGAAACACAGCATAAACAATAGCAATGCATTCATCCTGTTCCCCTTCCTGCCCTTTAATAGAAAATGTGCATACCTGTACATATATTGTCGTGGCTTAGGAATGGTACTGCCCAGTTCAGTCCCCCACTGAGACTCCCCAAACCACACTGCTGCTCTCTCTCACTCCCCCAATGTCCCCCCCACCTTCCTGCTGTGGCAGGATGGAGTTGAGAATTGGAGGCACAAAAGGCAAAGGTCATGGACTGAGATAAGAACTCTTTACTGGAAATAGCAATGAGATAAGAAAACGAACAGTAACAGCAACAATAACAAAAGTATACAAAAGAGAGAATAATTCACATGCAGAAATGCTCACCACAGAGCCCGGGACAATGAACAATATGGGAGAGCTTCCCTGCCACATTTTCTCAACAGGAAGGACCCCTTTCTCCCCAGAAGAGTGAGAGTTCCTTTCCTGTGGCTGGCAATGAGGTGAGGTGGTAGAGAATAACATCAGGCGCCTGGCCATGCCCACTCAGCCAAATACCTCCTGGCTGCTGCAAAAATTAGCCCTGTCCTGCCCAAAACCAGGACTATATATATATATATATTTATACACACACACACACATATATACACACAGTATGGATTCATCCAGATCCATTTCATGCAACATGAACAGGACAACCAGGGGATCAGGCCCAGCAAGCATGGGTTTATGAAAGGCAGGTCCTACTTGACTAACCTGATCTACTCCTGTGACCAGGTGGCCCACTTACTGGCTGAGGGAAAGGCTGTGGATGTTGTCTACCTAGAGTTTAGTAAAGCCTTTGATACTGTCTTCCACAGCATTCTCATGGAGAAAGTGGCTTCCCACGGTGTGTGTGGATGGGTGTACTCTTTGCTGGGTAGGAGACTGACTGGATGGCCAGATGGGGGTCAGCCTCTGCTCCCAGGCAACAAGTGACAGAACAGGAGGAAATGGCCTCAAGTTGCACTAGGGGAAGTTTAGGTTGTATATTAGGAAAAATTTCTTCACAGAAAGAGTTGTCAACAGACTGCACAGGGAAGTGATGGAGTCATCATGTTCAAAAAACATGGTTATGGCACTTGAGGACATGTGTTAATGGTGAACATGGTGGTAGTGCTAGGTTGGTGGTTGGACTAGATCTTAAAGGTCTATTCCAACCTTAACAATTCTATGGATCTGTAATTTGCTATTCAGCTTTTCTTCTATTCTGAATAATTTAGCCTCAGCTGCAATCTTTGTCACTTTACTGTCTATTCTTCTCTATATAATTTGTGATGATGTTGAATAAAATAGCCCTTAGAGTGGATGCAGATGGACATCTGGTGATGAACTTCATCATTATGAAAAATGTCCATTTGCCCCAACATTTTCTTTCTTGTATTTTATGCAATTATTTATCCATAGTAAGACTATTCCATGGCAGTTTGGCTCTTCAGAGACCTTGAGTGGCCTTTCAAAGGCCTGGTGAAAACCCAAATGAACTGTGTCATTTGGATGATCCATTTCCACATGCCCTAATAAAATCTAGGAGATCTGTGAAACATGACTGGTTTCTTGCCAGGATCAGACACCACATTCTTGTAGTAAGTCTCCAGACATGGATATGTCAATAGATTAATTCTTGCAGACAATGAGGAAAAGTAAATTATATGCCTGGTCCATCAGCTTCAAGAATTTAATTTCTCAGACACGTAGTATCCCATTTGTTTTTTAAATTAGTTATTACTTTCAAAAGTTATTAAGTCTGAAGAAACTGAGAGACAGCATAACGACAAAATCTAATTTCCCTAAAACAGGAAGTTTCCAATTTTTCCAGCTTTATTCACACTAGTGATACCTTGAAATTACTTCAGTTAGGTTTTATTATCCAGTAAAATACTAATCAGCATAAATGAAGCTGTCAGAAAGCTACATAAAAAACTGCCATTAATAGTTCTCTTGTTCTTTTGTATATTCAGTTTGGATTAAAGCTTTTGACCATTTAGGGTCACCGGAGACCATTATGGACATGTACTCATATCTGTGTTATATCAGATGCCAGGAAATTGTACCCATTTATTCTGTGTGAAGTCTAATGCATTGTGGTCATTTGAAGGTTTTTCTTATAGAAATCTGTTCCAGTGGGATGCTGAGGAATCTACCAACACATTTCAATAAAATAGCCCAGTAGTTTGTTGCCTTCATTTAAAATTTGCATTTCTCTTTCTGGTGAGATTTTTCTAGCTTTGGATTTCAACCAGTGAATCTTGTTGTGTCTTTTTCTGTTTTAGAAACTGGACACTGTTCTACTAATCTGATACTATGTGTACTTACATTTGTGTCACTATCAAAGAAATGCTTGTACATTTCTTTTGTTACATCTTCTTCCTCACCCTTGGTGTTAAAAGGGACATCCTGTACCCCTGCTCTTATTATAACATTTTCCCAAGAAAATTAAGTCTCTGTTAGTTACTTTTCTATTCCTTCTTTTTCTACCAAGAAAAAAACAAAGGAAAGAAATTTGCCTGCTCAATCAATTCCTCCTAGTGCCACCTATGTTTTTGCCCTGCCACAATGAGGAAAGTCACAGAGAGTAAACAAACAGTCTCTCCTGTGCTAAAATCTATACAATCTCTGGCACGGCTGTCAATCATATATTGTTTGATGTGAAAAACAAAACTCTATTTCAGCATTAGCAATTAATGGTATTGACATTGCTGAATAGCCAATTCAGCTCAATATTACTGGGAAAAAATGTAATTTGAGCTATCAGATGGATGAAATGAATTTTTTAAATTATAAAACAAACTTCATGTTTACCATTTTCTTTAGTTACTATTTTTTTATCATGTGTTTTTTAGCGTAGCTGCATTTGTCATGTTACTGGTAATGTAGTTAAGTTTAATTTCTCCTATAAACCCTTGTAGAAGGCTGTGTATAATTCTGTTTGTGTCATTACGAATTCTGATTCATCGGTTTAGATTGTTGTTCTGAAGTCTTGGTTGCTGGAAACAGTGATTTTCCTCCTTGCCAGGAACTGATGATTTGTTTTCTTCCCAGAAGAAAAGCTTGTTATTTACTTGTTCATAATATCTGCTGTGCCTGCCTGACTGATATTTGGAGTCCATTTGTAGCTTAGGTGTTTTTCAAGTAAAAATCTTCCATGAGTGAAGCAATTGGATCAACACCAAGTGGGTAGATTTAGCAAGGCAATGCATTTAGCATTTAAAATGTAATAAAGGGTGGACCTCTGCCTCGTGACCTTGTATCAGAGGTTGGCCATCATTCTGCAAGCACTTAGATTTGTATTCAGCCTTGCCACTGTTATGTGTTCATGGACCAGCAATGTCATGGCCTGTTCCTAGGGGTGGTGGAAGGCTCCTTCCTTTTAATTTAATTTGAAAATACCTACTTCTGTGCTGGGAAACTTCTCCCTATTTATTATTTTTCCCATTCCATAGTGGGGGAAATCGGTGTTCACCTTGAATTAAGTCTAATTGTTGGAAATTAAATTTTGTAGAGTAACATTTAAAGATCACCTGAGCAATGTGGTGTTGAAAGGAGAGCTGACTGCTCTGACTTGTTGAGTTAATGGGAGATTATGTGACAAAAGTACCTTTCTTAATTAGGGAGACCATGAGAGGAAGAAAACACGGAGGTGGGGGAAACAGTTGAGGCTCATTAAAATACTCTTTTTTCCCTCAGTCAAAAGTCACTTTACCAACAAATAAAAACATCAGACTGGTGTTGTACTGAATGAATAGCAAGAACCATTCCTTCTGTGCCCTCTTCCTGAATTCCTAACCTGAACTGAAGGGTAGCACCTTTATAGGTAGGTAGGTTGGTTGGTTGGTTAGTGTGGTGGTGCATAATTTTCATATTACCTTTCTTTTGTTGCAGAAGTCCTGAGTTTGCTCCTATTATCTCTATGGGCAGTCCTGTTCTTTTCCACCTTTATGGGAAAAAACAGCTTATGTAAGTATGATGGGACTAAGTCAGAAACGAATTAAAGAGGGTATATGAACCTGGTGAGAATTACCTGAATGCATTTAAAATATAAATGTTATTCTATAAATGTTTTTTGTTCATGTTACTTGATTTAAAATCCTTTTTGTTTTACATTGGGTACCATTAAAAAGCTAGGAATTGCCAACTTTTTAATGTAATGTACCTGGAAACAGCATTGTCAGGTTCAGCTTAATGGTTGCTATGTTTTAGAGAGCAGCCTGTATGAGTATACATTGGAGAAAATAAGGGAGAGCCAAAAGGTCCAATGGGGATTTAAAAGCAAAAGTTTGATGACTGATACCATGATACATTTTGGAAGTTACTCTGTTAGTCTCAGCATCCTGACTAGAACATGGTTTTGATTATTTGTGTTCTGTTTCTTCAAATTCCCCACTATGTTTTGTACTTGACTGTTGTAGCACTTGGCATTGCTGTCCTAATCCATTTTGTTTGGTATGTAACAATTCTCATAGCACAACATATTCCTTCAGAGGTGTAAACAGCTTTTCACAGTGTAAGTTGGCAGAAGACAGGACACTTATTCCCATGGTATGCACAAAGCCCATAAATGAATCCTTCTGGATGAAAGATTCTCTGTAAGTGTAAGATCATTATCATGACTGCTATAAAAACCTGAATGCTGCTTGGAGAGTCTTAAATATACTTCTGACACTCTTTCCTTGCTGATAGTGCTAGTTCTTCAGTGCTTTTCCTGGTCTTTAATGTTTTGGAGTTTTATTTAAAGTGAATAAACTGAGAATCCTGGCTCCCACACAACTAACCATTCTTCAGCACAAACTGGTCCCAGCACCTTTTACAGTAGGTGCTATTAGCTGTTACAATACCTGTATCAATCAAAGCAGCATACAAAAAATATATCACTATTTAAAGTAATTTACATCTTAAGTTTGGCATATAATTCCTCAAGGGATGGAATGACATTTAGGCATCATGCCTAGTGAGCAGTGATACTAAATGTTCTCTGAGAATACCAGTCACTGATGTCTCAAATTATCATGATCAATAGTAAGCCAGGTTCTGGCAAATAGCTAAGTCTTATGGGAAGTGCTAGTAGTGCACAGGCACTGACACACACACATACATATATATCCTGCATGTTGTCCTTCTACTAACTTCTTGTCTCTTGACTACTATTGCCCTCTTCTGCAATTTTTAAATTTTTATTCTTGGGGATTTTTTTTTGTTGGTTTTGTTCCTTCCTGCCTCATAATTAATGCTGCTGTAAAGTCATTCCTTCCTGGCAACTGGAATCCGAACAAAAGATGGGCTTTACCTTACACTCAAGCTTCCTCCCTCGAGGGTTGGAAACTCAGGTGATTGCAGTTATATCCCATCAGTGTGAGACAGCAGGCTTGCTGCTGCCCCTGAGCTTGCAAGTCTGAGCCCCTGTGTCCTCCACACAGGCTGATGTGATTGGTGGCCTGGGAAGGGAAGGAGCTCTTTACACTTCAAGTGTGCTCTTTCCCTCTCTCACCTGTACTGACTCAGATCTTGTCGTTTCAGCAAGATCCACTGACCTCAGTAAATGAAATGGTGTTCAGGTCCATTCCATGATTTCTGCTTCCACTGTTTTTTTCCAAAGTTTTGTTCAGAACTCTGGCTGGAGGCAAAACCTGATGGTCGGATAATTGTGAGTATTTGGGGCTTAACACTGTATGTTCTTCATGCTTTTCTTTCAAGTGCTATTCGTTATACAATCCTTTGTACTTTACAGTGCTTTCCTTTGAAGTTCTAGATGTGATTTACACAGATTAACGTAATTGGGTTGAGCCTGCTCTGGTAGAACAGGTAGAAAGTTGATACTACAATTTAACAGATAGTAACAGAATAGCATAGTTGCACAGCCTGGGACATAAACTAGCTTTTAGTCATGTGCTTTTTTACTGTAAGGCTAATAGCACTGTCTCTGTGGTTTCTTAGGAAAGAGATGTCGTGATTAACTTGGCTGCTGCCTTTATCTTGTGTAGCCTCAATTTCAAATAGCACAATTTAGTGTCTTCAATGGTCTTGTGATGATTTGTTGTAATTGTCACAGTTCTCAGGTTTCCTTGTTGTTATATAGTTCTTAAATAGGCTGCTTCTATTATGTATTTCATACCCCAAGAAGGGATTGTATGTCCAAAAGCTTATTCAAGTTTTTAAAAAAGCTGTACCTCTTGGTCTAATAAAATAAGTTACATTGACCTGCAAGCTTTGTCTTGTCCTTAGCTGTAGAATTCTTTACGTATTTTGTGTTCCTTGAATGCTGAAGAGGGAGCTTCAAACTGGGCCATAAAGTTTCTATTAAATGCACAGTGATGAAAGACATGTTTGTAGTCAGAATGTGGCAGCTGGTTTTAAGTTTCAGACTGAAGTTGTGTTGAGAGGATGAGGTAGGACAGTTTTTCTGGTGATAAAGAGAACATCTTTTTATCCTGTCTAGTCTCCAGTTACAGTAATTTTGGACCTTTCACAAGTAGCAAATTGAGGGGAAAAAACAGAAAGATAGGAAAAACAAAATATAAAGTAAATAGCGTTCTTGTTCCTGCAGTCTATAAACTGGTGATAGATGAACCTTCAGGGATTTAAAATTCAGTCCAAATGAGCATCCAGCACTTCAGATTGTTATCAGACGAACCAGTCAAATCTAGAGAGATCTTACATAGGTTTACCATTCTGTGCTGTTAAAATGAAATAACATGAGGATAAATTTCTTAATTACATCTCACCATTTGTTGCATCAGAACAGAAATTGGAAGCTGTCTGAACCTGAACTGCATGTCAGTTTAGAGAGACAGAGAAAAGCCAGAGCTTTCCTGTTTATTTGAATTATTTTGTCCTTTCCCACTAAATATGTTTGCTTGGACAAAAATCTGAAATTTAAATACCTGACTGTGTTTATATGTGCCCATATATGTGTGCTTCTGTCAAATATACATTATTTATACACACATCTATGTTATGAAACAATGCTCAGAGACACAATAACAAACATTTCCAGTATATTCTTATTTCCACTTGTGCATAAAGATCAGCCAAAGGTTAACATTGTAACCATTTTGCAGCTATTTGCAGAACATGAATTATTTCTTCTCACTTCAATGTGTCATTGTAATTAATTCACACTGGAGAATAACATTCCATTTTTAATTTAACCAGTTCCATTTAATTGTGAGGCCTTGTTAGAATGTAGTTTAAACAATGACCGCATCTTATGAAAATATACAAGAAGAAAATAACATCTGCTGCACTATGCTGGCAAACACCAAGGCTAATGAATGGTTGTCAGTATCAAAACAGATGTCTGTTTACAGTTTAAAAAATATTTGTTACCAGTCTAAGTAAATCCCCAAATTAATTTAACTCTTGTTTGCAGTGTGTGGCTCAAGTTGCTTTTCTATGGTAAGGCACGACAAAAATGTTGGTAGATTGAAAATTTCTGTTCCCCTTAAGAAGTCTGACTTCAGTGTGACATCCTATTTGGCTTGTGGAATCCATAAAAACAGTTTGATTTGATGAGGATTATCTTGTCAGTAGGAGAAAACTTTCCTAGTATGCTGAATATAATTATCTGCATAGGAGTATTGCAGTTCAAAATGCTGGAGGGTTTTCCTTGAAGTGGAAAAGGAACGTTTAAGGGAAAGAACACAGATAGCCATATCATACAATCAAGTGAAATGAAATGGAAACATCTTCAGTGCTCTCCACTCCATATGTCATATTCTTAGCAGTTCTCAGCATGTAGATCTTGGATCTTCTTAGATCTACTCCACTTCCCAATGTAAACAATATAGGCACCGACGCTCAAAACAATGAACAAACTGCACACAGCATCCATAGGCCACTCTTCCATTTGTCTCTCCTGACTAAATTCACATTAAATTCAGTTCCTTCTTTTTCTTGGGATAACAAGTTATTTTAAACCTTTCTTGGTTATCCAGGTCAGTATTAGGAAAGTTCATTTTCTAATGAAGAGTCTTATTTTTTTCAGCTGAGACATTCAGTGTACAGAGTCAGAGGTTTGCAGGTCAGGACTGAGCCACCAGTGCAGATTCTAAATTATTTCCTTGAATGTACAGATTTTTTTAACCTTGTAACAGTGTCCCTAGCCTGTCAAGTTTCATAGCTCTAAGAGCACTTTCATGCAGATGTGAGCATTAGACAATATATTTTGACCACTTTTTTCCATAATGGTGACACTAATACTTGAATAACTTCATCATGATGTTATTCTTTTTCCTTGTTACTTTTTCGCCAAAGCAAACAGCATTTGAGGAGATTAATTGATTTTGGAGAATGAGTCAACAAATTACATGTTGTGTTTTATCTTTATCATACACAGAAAATTACTGCTACCATGTGTCAGTAATTCACAATGACATATAAATTGGACTGGATCCAGCAGAGATCACAGTGGCGAACACTGCTCATTATTCCATTTACTTTTATGGACATCAAGAGGAATTAAAAAGGAGTCTGTAGGTGTTACTGAGGCTTTTGCTGTTTTGCCAGAATAATCCCTAAGTATTGCACATACTTACACAGTTACAGAGGTTACGAGTAGTGCACAAGTGCAATGCCACTTAATGTAAGCTGTCTTTAACCACTCGCACTGTTAAAACTTGCTGGATTGCTGTATTATTCTTACTGAAAAGTGCAATCTTGAATTTTGTACCTGAAGTTTTAGATATATCTTCCTGTTTGTTGTAGGTATTGACTTGTTTATCATAAAGGTTTCTTGGTAAGATGCTGAACCCAAAAACATGCAATAAAACCCATGGGAACAAATTTTTCCAAATGATTTTCAGTCTTCACAAAGCAACTTTTTCTGAACTACATACTACTTCAAAACTATGGATTTGGGGTTTATTTTAATCCTCTCATCTTAGTTTCTAGCAAGTGTGAGGCACCGATTGTAGAAACCGCTGAACTCTGACTTCCTTTTCCTTTGATGCTTCTAACGTTCAATTGCTTCTCCGACTCCATCTCCCAGCCAAGAGTACAAGCAAGGCAAGGAGAGGACACGGTACAAGTAGAGAGAATTTCCTGTGCTTAGAAATTAACAAAGCCATGAATTATAATTTATTCCACAATTACAGTTTATGGTGCACTGGATGTATGTGGAATCCTGGAATAATTATGGTGTGTGAAAAGTTGGTTTCTTTGGTTTCTCTTTGTTCTTCTTTTCACACAGAATCAGTTTTAAAAATGCTTCCTTCTCTTATGCCTGGTAATAGACTGTGCATTTTACAGCATCACTAAGGCCAAAAAAAGGAGACAGAATGTGGCCTCTGGAGTGAAACTGAGCAGAAAGTTTGGCTCTTTGTGTTCGGACAGGATGGCAGAAAACCATCTTCTATTCCCTGGCTTTTATTCATGTAGAATTGTAAGAACCTCTCTTCTGTATGTTTTGTCCTGTGAGATGGAGGGACACATTAGGCAGACAGAGAACCTCCAAGATTGTATCCCAACATCCATCTCTCCTTGCCATTGCCAATCTGACACATTGGGCACTGAGGATCTTACAGTAGGGACGTCTCAGCTGTTGTGCTGCCTCTTGCTCTGCATTGAAGCTGCACCAGTGCAGGAGTGTGTTGAACGTGAACATACACTGGAGTGCCCAGGAAAACTGGAAAGTGGTGAGTCACCAGGAACTACAGTATTGGTCCAGTTTTGGAGGTTCCTGATAACAGACTGGCTGAGTTGCTAACAAAATGTCTAGAACTGTCTAGAAAAGAGAGTGTTTTCCTTGACTCTGGAGAAGAATTATTTAAGAGGCATGTAAGGAAAATAATTATCTGGAGAAAAGCAGACTTTAGAAAAATAATCTGCTTGAAACATTCAAATTGAGGGGAATGCAAATCAGTGAAACTTCTTGTTCAGTCTCTTTCATTCCACTCCTCCAGTCTTCTTCATGTGTTGTGCAACATAGTTTGAAAGAGAGAACTGGTGGCAAGATACGCTTCAAATAGTGGCAGAGAGACAATAAATTCTATACATTTGTTTGTATTTTCTTATCATAAAAATACAGATGTTGTAGAAGACCAATTTGGACTTTCCTGTGGAACTTTCTGTCAAAAGGATTTGCTAAATGGTGTTAAAAGAAACAATCAAAACCCAACCACAACACAAGCACAACAAAAATAGTAACATTCCTCTTTTTTAAAAAAAAGCTCATGTGATTTTGAAAAGTCTGTTTTTATAAAAAAGCGGTTTCAGAGCACAGTTCATAATAAAGGTGGTAGTAATTTTTCTCCTCTTACTTCTTTCCTAGATATCCTACGGTCCTAGTAAATACCAGAGATACATAGCTCCAAAATTAAGCTCTTTATAATTAAAATTAGCCATGAATTTTGTACACTTATTGCACGTTGTAGCCACCAAATATCACTTTTGGCAGTATCCTCAGTCAAAGGAAGAACTGTGAGGCTTGAGTTGTTTCTTTAAAACAAAATAAATTGAAATGAGCTACGAGGAGTGAATGGAGGAATAGCCTTTTGTCTGTGTTTGATATCTTAGTGGAACTGTGGCATGTCTGTCAATAGCAGACATGATTTCCTTTATGCTGCTGGCCATCTTTTGTACAGAAACTGTGTCGGTCTTGCTTGCAGTTTTTTGAGGTTGGGGAAGATTAAGTAATTCTCTCATCTACAGAATTAGTTTCCATCTGTAGCATGAAAGTTTGCATGGAAGTTTGGAGATGATAAAATTGGTGGGATGAGATGAATGAAGAAGGTACTGCATTATAAACTAGGCACATTTGCACATGAAAAATGAAAGCCTGTGTGTTTCAGAAGCACAACCATGTTGATCCCACTTACATAGTGGGTGACTCATCTTGAGAAATAAAGCTTCAGAAATAGCAGGGAAGGGCCCGGGGTTGAGGGGTAGTTGGTTGAACATGTACTCCTAGTTTTATGCTGAGGCTGAGTAGCTATCACAGTCCTTGCAGGCAGTGTAGCAGAAGGAATCCAGAGCAGGGATGGAAAAGCACATTCTGCCATTATCCAGCCTGTTACTGGGTTCCTTATCCTGTGCTGGTGTTAATACACTCAGGAAGGAAGAGACGAGAGAAAAGTGGTGTAGAAAACTCATTAAGTCTCCCAGAATAAAAGGTAAGCTCTCAAATTTACCCGTTGAGGTGACTTGAGGTGACATATCAATCTTAATACACGCAGGAAGATTTGTAGTATGGCAGTTTTAATGAGCTGTAATAGGGGAATTGGACCAATTCATATTAGAAATAGAGTGCCAGATTTTCTAATGGGATGGTAATTAGCTCCTGGGTCGTAGCAGTCATGATGGATTTTCCATCACTTCCAAGACCTTAAATCTGATTGTGCACTTCTCCATACAATTAGTTTTGACTGCAGCTTATTAAAGTGACTTGGGAGTTGTTGTGTGAGAGTGTCTGCTCTGGCTAGATGAGTGTTTTCTGTTTTAAACTTCCTTGTAGCTGATGGACATTTCTAGTCAACAGAAAATTCCAAGGTTCAATTTTACTGAAAGTACAAGCCACCTTTAAAACTGCAGATCCCTGAAACACTTCCACTTGTTGCAAGGAATAGGAACACTCTCCCTCATTGTGGTTTGTCTCTCAAGGCAGCATTACTTTTTTTAGAGTGGTCTGTGCTCATCCTGATCACCTATGTCCTCACTGGATCTCCAGTGAGACCTGGCAGATCACCAAGTTCTTGCTACTATTTTTCAGCAGCACACGGCTACAGGAGTGATTCCCTGGACTGTTTCTTAGCCCTTGTGGAGAGTCCTGCAAATTCCACTGAATACTGCCATGCTACTTGTAATGTAACAGATGGGAGATCAAATCCAAACCTCTTAAACTGGATGTACAGCTGTAAAAGCATTTGATGCTGCTAATTTGGGAAAGGTTGTTCAGCATTTCTGTACTACTCAGAGATTATTATGATTCTTTTCATTCTTCAAGTCTTCTGTAGCTGTAGTTTTCAAGCCATTTCTGTTCAGTGTAAAAGTATGTTACTTTCAAAGCTGGCTATAACAAACTGAAGGCAAGTGCTGCAGTTGCTTCAGCAACATAACTTGCAGTGGTAAGGGGAAGTAACCCCTTTCCTCCCCAGAGATGGATGGGACACATTCTGCTCTATGATAACTTTGTTACTTACATGGGATTGTACTGGTGTGAGAGGACAATATATTCTTCCCACAGATAGGCTTGTATTTGATAAAAGTGATCTGTATCACAGCCAGCATGGCTTCATGAGAGGGAAGTCCTGCTTAGCAAACCTTATTTCCTTTTATGACAGGGTAACCCACCTAATTGATCAAGGGAAGCCAGTAGGTGTAATCTTTTTTGATTTCAGTAAAGATTTTGATACTGTCTCTTACAGGATTTTTCTGGACTAAATGTCCAGCACACAGCTGGATAAACGTGTCATAAGATGGGTGAGCAACTGGTGCAAAGGGTTGGGCACAAAGGGTTACAGTGAATAGGGTGACATCAGACTGGGGACCTGTCACTAGTGGGATTCCACAGGGCTCCGTCCTCAGCCCTGTGCTCTTCAACATCTTCATAGATGACTTGGATGAGGACTGGAAGGGATAGTGAGCAAGTTTGCAAATGATACAAAGCTGGGAGGAACTTCTGTTGACTCCCTGGAGAGGAGGGAGGCCCTTCAGAGAGACCTGGACAGATCAGAGGGCTGGGCAATCACCAACCGTGTGAAGCTCAACCAGGGAAAGTGCTGGATTCTNCAGCCAGGAGGGCCAACCCTGTCCTGGGGGCATCAGGCACAGCATCGCCAGCCGGGCAAGGGAGGGGATTGTCCTGCTCTGCTCTGCACTGGGGCGGCCTCACCTCCAGTGCTGGGGGCAGTTTTGGGCAAAACAATGTAAGAAAGACACTAAACTGTTAGAGAGTGTCCAAAGGAGGGCAACGAAAATGATGAAGGGCCTTGAGGGGAAGCCGTATGAGGAGCACCTGAGGTCACTTGGTCTGTTAAGCCTGGAGGGGGGACCTCATTGCAGTTACAGCTTCCTCCTGAGGGGAAGTGGAGGGGCAGACACTGATCTCTTCTCTGGGGTGATCAGTAACAGGACCTGAGGGAATGGCCTGAAGCTGTATTGGATATTTGGAAAAGATTCTTTACCCAGAGGGTGGTTGGGCACTGTAACAGGCTCCCCAGAGAAGTGGTCCCAGCACCAAGCCCAACAAAGTTCAAGAAGAGTTTGGACAATACTCTTGGTCACATGGTGTCACTCTTGGGGCTGTCCTGTGCAGGACCAGGAGTTAGACTCGATGATTCTTGTGGGTCCCTTCTAACTCAGAATATTCTGTGATACTGTGTTCTCAACAATGCAAGAGGGAGCTCCAGGAAAATAAAAATCCTAGTCAATTTTGCAAGATGAATTGTGTCTTATAGGGGCTACTGCTTTTTTCCCCATTCCTCCTTTCTTCCCCCCTTTCCCTGCCCTCCCCACTGCCTTGTTTTGACTTGTACTCGCTGCTTCATTTCTGCCTGCTGTGCTGTAGAGATGCCGTCCACAAGAAAACCTCCCATCAATTCAGTGGGCACAGAAAAAGTTCTGGTAGGATCCAGAAGCAGCTTGAACCTGACCTGGATGAAACAGTCATCTAAAGATATCAAACAGTTGCATCTGTTCCATCTCATAGAAAAAAATACCTCTGAAGGGAATGATTTTATTATCTGTAATTTTAGCTAAACACTTTACTCCCTGTCAGAGTAATCTCTCCTACTTTTATGAGTCACTATCGTAGCATAAATCTTTTAATATTGTGGTTTCTGGACTAACTTGCTGGTGGCTCATCACAGCAAGGTTTTTGTTTGTTTGGGTTGTAAAACCAGTGTTTTTTCAGTCAGTTTGGTTTGGAGGAAATTGTTTCTGGTAAAGTCCCCAACACAGGAAAATATATTAATTCTCAAAGCTGTGTGAGTAGCTTCCCCAGGCTGCCCAGAATAGAACGAGGGAGTGGTGCAGTAAAAGAAGTCACTTTTTCCCTTTGAACATTTTGAATGAGTCGGTTCAGAGAAAGAGTCTCAAAGAGAATCCTGAACAGTCCTGTTCAGTGTTGTATCAGTTCACATGTTAGTCATGTTTCCAGACCGAGGTGATTGTGCAGACCCTGAGATGAGCTCAGTTGATTAGAGCGTGGTGCTAATAAAGCTAAGGTTGCAGGTTCGAGCGCCATGTGGGTCATTCACTTAAGAGCTGGACTTGATGTTCCTTGTGGGTCCCTTCCAACTCAGAATATTGTGTGATGCAGGAGAGGAGGAAATCATCCATTCAGCTTCATGGATGTACTGACATATGTTGTAGTTTCTAAGTTACTTGCATCTCTGGCTTCCCATGGTTCTAGCTGCAATTGAAGGATGGTGATTCCCTTGCTCGATAGTTCTGCTCTGCTCTCCCCACTGTGCAATCCCAGGCCGAGCCTGTCTGAGAACTGAGCAGTTCTCAGGGAATGCATCTCTACAACTGCAATACAGATGCCAAAGCTATGAATGACTTGTCTTGGTATTATCTGCACTAGGTTTGTCCATGTGCAAATTACAGTTCCAGAAGGGAGAAACAGCACAGTCTTTGTATTGCAACAAGGCTCTAAGTTGCAGGAAGGCATCTTGCAGAGCTGACCTTACTTGCACTGCATGTGGATACAGAGCATGAGGCCTCTGTTCTCTCTTCAACATCTCTGCCCTTGGCTCCCAATGTATGTTGTGGACATGTGGCCTGACTACCTTGAGAGGTCTGATTTTGTTATAGAAACCACACGTTAAAGCAACAGTATTGCTTATGACCTGTCAGGGCTCGTAAACCAAAACATTAGCTCTTCAGAACTCCCCCTCCCCTGCTCTCTTAAGCATCCATAGCTAAATGGTTTGTCCCAGCCTTTCATCAGTGTTCCTCAAAGGCCAACACCACAGAGCGCTGCACACAGCTGGCTCTGCTTCGCTGTGAGTTCATTCCCATTAATAGAGACTGACTGTCCTCAAACCAGTATGTGTTATCCACAGAGCCCTATAAATCTAGTTAAAATATTCCATGCTTTTTCTTGTGGGGTGAGGATGTGAAAAAAGAAAAACTACTTATCTTCCCTATTCTGGTACAGAGGATTTACATTAACTTGTTTTCTCTGTCTTAAGTCTGTGAAGGAAGTGGATTTTTATCTTGCTTTTCTGGCTCTGTAGACAAAAAGTCCTTGCATATGCATGCAGCTGTCAGAAAGTTCCTACAATACTTTCTGAGTTTTCAGCAGTTCTGGGGTCTCTGTCACACTGACACACAGAACATACTGATTTACTGTATTGTGCTTTAGAGACTTTCTGCAAATTCATTTAATACTGACCATTTACAGTTCATTTTTTATTGCACTAGCAAGCTTTTGAAGAACACGGTGATGTACATTGTTAAGAAATATTTCCTGCCCCTTCATTCAGGGAAGATATTGTTTAAGTAAAAGCAAAGATCAGTGCCTGTAGATAGCAAGGAAAAAGACAAATTATAGAAATTGCAAGTGCTGCTCCTAATTGAGAAATAACAATTCCATCCTGCTGTAAAAGTCTATTTGGTTTAGGGTGGGGGTGAATTTGAGTGTTTTGTTTCTTGGGTCTGTGAGGTGGTTTGCCAGTTCTGACTCCTTGCTATCTCACAGCAGCCACAAAACACAACCACAAATCCCACAGAGGGCGTGGCTGTAGAAAAGTCTACAGGGGGTTCTTTATCTGGGAACACAAGTGTTGTGTCATGCTGTTTTCTCAGACTGGATTTTGAAAGTGTTTCTGGAGCTGGATTTTTTTTTACATCTCTCTCAGTGCAGTGTGAAGAGGTACGAGAATGTCTTCTACCTCTACACAGCTGTCTTGTCTTCTTACAGCATTTTTTAATAAGTCAAGCAGGATTTTGGGATCATGTGTACTCGCTCCATGAACAACTTTTGAGGGGGACCGATATGTTCACAAAGATTGGCAGAAGGGCATTGATGTCAGAGGTGTAATAATCCTACAAGCTTCAGGAAGAAGCCAAAGAGGAGGGAGAGAGACCCCTTACTAGTGTCTCCACAAGAAAAATAAAAGCTGTGGGGTAGATTTGTGCCATTTTAGACACCAAGAGTATACTCATGGGAAAAACAGGATAATGCTACACTCTTGGTGGTCTTCTTCCCTTACCCAGTGGCCTCTTTTTTTTTTTGTCAGCATCTGTATCAAATTTTGTTTAAATTGTCCGAGGTTTTTGAAAATATATGTCGAGGACATACATAGGATACATGTATAAAGCTGGACTCAAATGTAAACTAGATGGCTCTTGAAACTGGCAGTGGATAGTTCAAACTTCCCATATGTCAACAGTTAAAAAATAAGGAGCAAAAATAGGGAAATAGTCATAAAACATTTATTCAGAAGAGTGTGGTTTGGAGGGAGGCAGTACTCTCAGCACACAGCAGTTGAGACCGATATACTTTGGTGCCATGTTTTTCTTTTTGCTGTTTGAGGTGTTATCTCTCCGGGACAGCACCATCCTACTATTTCAGCTTGTAGGTTAACCACGATAGAGCTCCTCCCAGAGGTGCTGCTCTCTAGAGCAGGTTGTGTGGTGTTGTGTAGTGTTTGTCTTCCTTGTTTTTAACCACCTTCATCATATCTCTTCTCTGGACGTTTTCTGCAGCCATTTCAAATTGCTACAAGGATAATTCACGGGCATTTGAATAATGTGTATTTCGTGGGGCTTCTTGCAGGAAGTGATGTCTGCTTTCAGTATCTCAAGGGGGTTATTATAAAACGTACAGACTAGTGGAAGGACAATAGATGTGGTTTGGATTCCAATTTATTATCCAAATAGTGCCATTCAGTTCTAGATGGGAAACAATTTGGAAGTGTTAATTTAAATGTCCGATCTACCAGAAGTTCCTCCACAGCCTGGCACCCTAGTAGGCAATTTCTTCACTTAGTCTCTCTGCTTAGGAGTAGAAGCACTTATTACCCTTAACCAGAGGTGTGGAGGCTGCTTATTGTACCTGTGGTGTAGAAATGGACTGTCACCTTCCTTAAACTACCCCAAAATTCGCTTCTTTTTTAATGGAAAGAAAATAATTCAGTGGACTTTTTTGTTTGATTACTCATCAAAACCAATGGCATGTCAGGTATCTATAGAGGATTTCTGGTTACAATGCAGCAAATCAGAATTTTGTAAGAAGAACATTATTATTAACATATTTATTACCTGATTAACAAAGCCGAGGAAGAAAAATGTGAATACTTTTTCTCTAGAAGTTGGCACAGGAAATAGTGTTTTCTGGTTGTGCTTCCTTTCCAAGCAAGGAAAACAAGCTTAGATATTACCTAAACAATTCTTTTTGCAGGTTATAGTTTTCTGGAAGTATGCTTCCTTTATTATCTGTAGCTGTTGTCTGCCAGCCCAGCATACTATAAACTGCTGCTCTGATGACTGTCAGCACTATTGCAAATATAATACTGGATTTGTGGGAGCTCTTGCTGAAAGTTTATTTGCAGTTTAATACCAAAGGGTCAACTTGAAGCACTTTGTGTTCAAAATACTGTTTGTTTCTTAATGTCATACCAAAATAAAAGCCAGTATTTATTTTCTTCCAACTTAACTTTGATATAGGAATACTGTTTCTGAATGCCTCCCATTCATATACTCTTTTTCTGTTAGTTGTCTTTGGGTTTCCTGGACGTGGGTGCTGTGCTTTGGGCTGGATGTGCCAAAAGGTTCCTTAAGGCTAGTAAGTTCCATTACTTCACACACACATTCCTAATCACTTTTAAAAGACAATAAATATCAGCTCATAAATTAATTATTTGCATCTGCCTGCTAATATTACAGTCAGTATGTAAGAAGCCACCTGTGGGATATCTTTATTCTTTTCTTGTATGTGACAAATAGGGGCAGATAATCCAAGGTGCTTCAAAGAACTGGTCAGGGAATTGCTTATTTTCCTCATGAAAATGCTAGATTTTTATGAAAATCAAACAATCCTAAAAGGTCACAAGTCCCAAAACTATGTAGGAATTTGCTTTGAGGTGAAAACCAGATCTTTTAATGACAATTTCTGTATTTTTACCTTTTAAAATGCAGGTGGGGCTGTTTTGTTTGGATTTTTTTTTTTGTTTGGTTTCGGGTTTTTCGTGGGTTTATTTTGTTGGGGGTTTTTTTGGTGTGGTTTTTTGTTTGTTTGTTGTTTTTGGGGGGTTTTGTGTTGGGTTTTTTGTTTGTTTTGTTTTGTTGGGTGGTTTTTTGTTTGGTTGGGGTTTCTTTGTTTTGGTTTTGGTTTTGTTTTTATGGCAAGTTCCAGCAATTTCAGTTTCTGGTTTCCTTTGAAAAAAATGTATCCACATATATTGAAATTTGTTTATTGAGGTATGTTTTATAAGATTATACTACTGAAGCCTTTTTGACATTAACTGAAGCATTTTTTAAACTCTTTTAAAAATCTGAAGGCAATTCGACAAAGTCATGCAAGGAAAATACCCTGTCCCTTGTTAGAAACTAAATGTGGATGTTTTTAGATCCGGATGAAAATGTTTTGGAAATGTATGTTGTACTGCTGTATTTCAGCATTTCTAAGGCAGCTAAAACAGGTACTATCCAGTTTGTTGAGTGGAAATTTCCCAGTACAATAAATTGGAAGCTTTAGTTATGCTATGTGGCATTCTGTGAGAGTATTTTATGCCTACATTGAAAGAACCCAAGGTTTAAAAAAAAAAACCAAACACAAGAATATTATGTGTTTTATGGGCACTCCCCTCAAAAGTTATATGCCAAAAATATGCAAATGTATCTAAAAGGCCTGGGGGCATATGATGGAAAAATATAAGGCATTAGAATGTTTCTCTACCTTTGACTGTAAACATTGAATTTCTTGGTCAAATAGCAGGGATAGAGGGAAAGTTCCACAAACTGTAAAATGGGATTAATAAATCCAGTATGTTAACAAAGTATGGAGGCTACTTGGAAGGATGGCTGCCAAGCACACGGGAATAAGTGAAGACTATTGAAGTGAATACATAAAAGGCTTCTGCTTTCCTTTTGCTAGAGGGAGATACCCTGCGAATAAAGGTGAAGGAGGTTCAGCATGGTGGGGAATGCATTCGCCCAGGTACACACTAAACTTGTGTTTGTCAAACTGGGGGGTTTATGGAAAGGCAATCTTGAAGAGCTGAATCTATGTTTGGAAAACAATTTTTCACTACTAGGAAATATTTCTGGAAAGTATGCATTTTTTTGCTTTTACTGCCAGCAGCTGCTCATGCTCTAGAGCAGGTGGGTCAGTATCTAGACTTGTAGCCAGTATTTGCAGATGCTTTTCACTCTCACAGTCTGGTGGGGCATAACAGCTGCTCCCAGTGGAGAAGTGCTGGTCAATATGGCAGTGGCATCAAAGGGGGGGATTTACTGCTGATAACTGTGTAGGCATGGTTTGTGTGGTTTCAGACAAAGTTTGTTTGAAAGAAGGGAAGGATAATCACATGTAGATGGATAGGCCCAAATAGAGAGGCATGTCTGCAAAAACATTGAGATATGTAACAAATTGAAGGAATACTGGTTTCTAGAGTCCTACCATGAGACAGGGTTTACTCCATCTTTGTCCTACCCTGCAGGGTTACTCTGAAGCTAAAACTTTAAAAATAAACAGAATGTAATACATACACTCAATAAATGTAATCAGTTTGTTTAGCCCTTTCAGAATGGGGCTCAGTACTGGGTGTGATACACAGGAAAGAACAGAACAGTGTTTTTTTTGGTGTCTTTTATCCTAGCCTAAGTGAGATGGACACATCAGGACAGTTTGACCTCTGAAGTCTTTCATTCTTTCCAGTCTGTTGATACTAATGAAGCTCTCAGGCAGAATGATCTCCCCTTTTCTGTCATATCTTCACTTCATCCATTCCTGGCACCCTCTCTTTGTTCTCCACAAGAAAAGCTCATTTACTTGTTGTCTTGCTGGCTGTAGCTGCTGGGGTTCATTTCCTTTCTGTGCATTTTCTTCAAAAGGCTTGAAATGTCACATAGCTACATGTCCTGCTGAGAAGCTCTTGTCTTATTAATGTACCAATGGGTGTTTTTTAATGAGAAAACATGAAAGTACCATGAGCCTCCTCTGCACCTCCCCAGACTGATCATGAGAAATTGATGAATTGTGTGAAGTCTGCAAAGACTTGGGAATTCATTTTAAGTCTGTTTGGGCAAATATGCACAAATAAGCGTTTGCTCTTTAGGAAATGGTTTGAAATTGACTTTTCCAAATAGCATATTTTGATGAGGGCTCAGAGCTCTGAGGCTGAACAAAACCTGACACAGTATCCCCAGAATAATATGACTAATGAATTCCCCCATGTGATAAAGGCAACTTGCATCACAGAAGCTTGCATTAACTGTTTTCACTGACTTCCATCTCTTGAGTTAGTAGTTTGGGGGTCAAATATATTCTCTAGTAAGAGCCATCAGATGCTCATGGGGTGGGTGCTTGCTCTCCACTGCTGGTCTCCTGAGGAAAGAAATGCAGCATAGACCCACTGATGGGAACGGGGTTCCTCATCTCAAGACTGGGCTTGTAACTCTGATGGTATGTGTTTGTTCCTTCCTTGTAGGCTGAGGCAAAACTTATTATCCCAATAGTGCTCTTGAAGATCTGGTAGGTGTTTTCTTGTGAATTTTGGAGCTTCACTTTTGACTCTCCAACATCAAACTCTTGGCCTAAGTGATTGATATTTGCTTTGGCTGCACTTTTTGTTCCACAACGTTCATTGTATAAGAGAGAAGAGAAGGCAGGAGAGCAAAAAAAGGGGTAGGCAGCTGTTTAATCTCTGTACTGTGTTTTAAACAGATTTGGAGAGAACTGTCTGTCTGTCTACAGTTACACTGTGTGAGGCAGGCCCATTGCAGCTCACTGAAGGAATGGAAAGGTTTGCGACCTTCTTCTCGTGGTTCTTTCTACCCACCATGTATGGTCTGTGCATGACTTTGAATTAAGGGATGTGGTTGGTATCAGTAGGAATCACAGTACTTCTAGAACCAGGACAAAATACCCAGGACCACAGATTTTAAAAGCCTCAGCTTTGGGTTAACAATAGGGTGATTGCTATGACAAGGGGTTATTTTTTGTTTGTTTTTTGAGTGTCTTTGAAAGTATGTCAAGCTCAAGAGGTGATAGCATGAATTATTTGTGGCTGCATTACTTTCAGGAGAAATGGAGGCACAGATTCTGGACTTAAAGTGTTTCAGAACCCTCACACTGGATTATACAGCAAGGTGGGGACACCTGCTAGGCTGCAGCTGGGAGCATGCCTTTGACTGCTGTATGCCTTTCCTGAGCAATGTCCCCTGCCAAGACCTCGCATGCTGCAATGCAGCATCCTGGTGTCCCTGCTGCTCCAGGGCTTCCCCATGTGTAGTATTGCATAGTTCCAACCCTCCAGTGACGACATGGAAGTTGGAACTAGATAATCTTTAAGGTCCATTCCAACCCAGCCCCAAAGCTATGATTCTATGGTTCTATGCCAGAGGGAGCCACTCAGCACAGCCATTGCCCTTGAGGCTGGCTGGATGCACTGTGGGGCTCTCTGAGCCAGACGTGGCTCTGTGCTGCACACACGTGAGAGGCTGCGCTCTCGGCAAGGAGCAGCTCCTGTGCTCGGTACCTGAGATTTGCTGGGGCCTGCATTATGTTGTCCACTTTGTAGCTGAGATTAATCTGCTTGTGTGAAACTGGAACAAATGGGGCAGAGTCCACCTTCTATCACCTACAAGCAGTTCTGTGTAAGAAAATGCAAAGAGACACCCAAAGACAGGAGAAAGGTTCATGTAATCACTATCCTGTCACTGGTGATAGCCAGCTGGGGAAGCCTGGAGAGGAACATAAGAACACAGCAAGCCTGTAGTGATCCCTCTACAGGATACTCCCCCAAAATTCAGGGATTTATGGCTCAGGTACTCCCTAAAGGCAATGGTGGTAACTTTGTATTCAGGAGTCCTTGACAGATTTTCACTGTGAATTTTCCAATTTTGAACATACATACACTTTTACACCTATTCATGCTAAGATGTTTTTCAGCTTGACCATGTATTGTATCATCAAGAATCTCTCATTTGCTTTGAACTTCTTGCCACCTGCTAATTTCATTTAATGCCCACAGTGCGAATTATACTTTGAGACCAGAAGATCCCTTGCTGAGCATGGGATATGTACTGATATGTGTGCTGCATGGGCAAATGGGAGTCATATAACAGAGATGCCTTTGGTCTGTGCTTTATGAAGGCACGTCAGACTACCACTAAAACTTCTTTTCCACTGCAGGAAGTTTCCATAGAGTGACTCACTTTGTACTGTCAGGTACAAAAGATTTAATCCTGAAATCTAGTGTGAAGCCGAGGGAAGGAGGTGTGGGAAAGGAATGATGAGGAAGTTTCAGATGAGACCTTGTCTTGATACATGCATTAAATATTGTAACCTAAAATCCATTTATAGTTAGGTCAAAAGTTCAAAAGAAAACAAAGCACTAGAGGAAAATTACAGCAGGGATTTCCCTTACAAAAATATGTCTCAAAATGTGAAACTGTCCTTGAAAATAAGAACAGTAGGATGGAGCACAAGACTGGATATGTAAGTTATTAATGGCAGCAGATCTTTAAATTACATACAGCGGTGGGGAACACCCAGCATTAAAAGATAACACATGCATCCTCATATTGACACATGTTCTTTTTTAAAATCTGGCCTTCTTGTCTTGGTGTTTTCATTGGCAGCAGCAAAATAAATTTTGCCTAATCTCTGATTTTCATTCCAGATAGCATCTCCCTTTTTCCAGCTGCCAGTAGTTACAAGGATGTCATGCAAGAGTAGTAGCTTACTGGTATGAACTGGTGCCTTGGCCTTGCAAATCTTATAGTCCTGACTCCTCTTTTGATGAGCTGTGCTGTTTCCTTCATGAGTTCTGTACCTTCAGGTTTAAGGGGATTTACCTACATGAGTGAGGCTTGTGGAACTGAGATTGTTATGAGTGAATGCTGTGTGCTCAAATTAAGTTTTTGTGTTATAAAAGCATATCATTAATTCCTTCTGTATCGTATTTTTATGTGTGTGTATCTAAATCTTATTGTGATTGTAAAATCAAAAGGGAAGCTACTCAGGAGCTTCTAGGATTGAGGTTTCATTATGCCTAACATCCATACCTTCTTCCACTTACAGCCCCACACGTTTTGAAACAAAAAAGCACTGTTTTGGTGGGTTAACACACTAAAGTTTGGGGAGTTTCAGTCATCACAGTAGCATGCAAGCAAATGTAGAAACGTCCATTTTGAGGTGTTTTACCCATCACTTTTCTTCAATGTCATCCCTGCCAGCAGGAGTCTGAACCAGACAGTTGCTGCTAAAACAACCCAAAAAATCTTCTCTAGGACTCTAAGTATAGGATCAGTAGATACTGTGAGAGCTTCTTGAATCCACTCCCCTTAACTGTTCTGGCCAGATGATTGTCGGATCTCTTCTTAAAAACCTCCACTGATGGAGATTCCACATTTTCCACATGCAATCTCTGAATGCTAAATTAACCTTCCCACTAGAAAGCTTTCATTATGTCAAATTTGCATCTCCCTTGTGCAATCAAAGCCATTAATTCTGTTCTATTGCAACAGGCATTGGGAAGAGTAAGTTCCCTGTTTTACAGTAGCATTTTATGTACATGAAGCTTACAGAAAACTCTGCCTTCTCTTTTCCAGATTAAATCTCCCCCATTCCTTTGATCATAACCTGCTGTTCTCTAGATCTCTTCCCTGAAGTGGGCTACCAAAAATGGATGCAGTAATTCAGACCTTGCCTTACCAGCATTTCATGAAGCAGAAGTTTTAGAAATTTCTTTGAATGTATTTCTATAGTTTAGTATGATATTTAGCTCCATCCATCTAAGCGTAACCTTTGGCTTCTTTGTGGCAGAGTGGAACCATAACAGGAATGGCAAACCTGTGTTGCTGAGTCACGTGTGGTCTGCAAGGGGAGCACGTATTGGGCTGTGTAGGGTACTTGGAAGCATTCCCTGTGACTGGAGCCAGAGAAATGGCTTAGACACTAGAATTTGTTCCTCAGACTGAAGTGTGGAAGACTCATTGTCAATTTGGATTGAATCCTACAGTTCTTCTTAAGAAACTGAGCTTGAAGAACTGGGCTGAATGCTGCTGCCAATTGAAGGCAGCCAAGTAGTCACCCAAGCTACTATTGTAAGACAGGGCAGTGGTTTTTCCTGACCATCCCTACTACAAAGAGTAAAATCTAGCCAAACACTCCTCATTTGTAGTACTTGTATTTAACTACAAAGGCAGCACTGTCCAGACAGAAATTGTCTAAGCTGAAGATATCCAAAGGGACAATTTCTGCTGAGTGAAGCCCATTGGTTATCACTGAGATGGAGAAACAGGACTGCTGAGCAAGGAATCATTGGGATCCACTTCTGTGATGCATAACACTACAAATATTAAACACTGTCTAGAGCTAGTCTTAGATACAAAGTACTGAGCTGGTGTGTTAACAATCAGCACCAGTGTTGCACACCTCCATGAGAAACCTGCATGGACTGCTTGTCTTCCCAAGTACAGACATGCATTTGCAGCTGTACACAAGCTCTTCTCTCTTAGTCCAACCTATGAATGAATAAACACTGATAAGAGACGCTTAAATGTTGTGCCTGGACTATGTTTTGACAGCTGTTGCTTGTACTGTCTCCCGCTAGGTCTATCTTTTAATTACATCAGGTTAACACAATGTTTCATCTGTCACCCTTAGCTGATAGCAGAAAGGGACAAATTCAGCTGTGGAATGAGCAGGTTTAGCTTTTCTCTCTGCCAGGATGCAGTGCTTGCTGCTCTCCTCTTGAATCACTCACTACCCATAGTCAGTTATCATGGTTAGAAAAAGAAATGGCCTGTCTGAGGGTTGAGCAGTGGTTCAGGGAATTGGCATGTGCTTAGTATGACATTGTGGTCCAGCAGCTAGAGCATTTTTAGCTGAATCTGCGGCATGTGGTGTAATTCTAAATCCCAGGGGTTAACTGTATTTTCATCACCTAGAGGCGTCTGAGAACTGACTGGAGAATGAAAAAAAGTAGTCTTAGCCCTTGAGCAATTACTTAAGCTATGTACACATCTTTCCATAGCCACTTCAGTGTTGCTGTAAATAGGAATTGCTCAGATATTCCCAGAGAATAAAATAGAGAGCCTTCAAAGTTCGTGTTCCCTCTACGTGTAAACTTCTAGATGGGGGATGTAGGTAATTACCTTTAATGGCAAGTTTATGGAGGCAGGAGCAGTCTGCTGGGGAAGTGATTCCATATCACACATCTTCAGTGAGTTCTGTAATGTTGCTGGGATCTCACATGTGAATAACAAGTCTTGGAAATACTCTTTGCAAGTGGCTTGGCTGCTGGAGAACAAAGATTGAAACCAGTTCAAAGAAAAGTATCCGCTAACAGCTTGGAATATAATATATTTTTAAAGTGACCCTGGAAAATGAATTTCCTTTGGAAAATTTGTAACTGGGAAGAACTCTGAATAGACTCTTTGCTGACTGCTGCAGAACTGTATTAAGATGGAGCAAAATATAGTAAGGTACAATAAATGTTACAACTTGCATATAGAAGCTCAGAGTATTGCAAGGTTTTCCAAATACAAGAATTCTAAATTTAAGGAAGACTGGTTAGATTTTCCCTACTTTCTACCATGCACTAATGTGCACTAAGAGAGAGTAATGTGCACATTTAGTAGTTTTTTCAAGATGCATCATTAAGTAAAAATAATGACATTCATGACAGTGATAATTCACTGGAGCGGATAATTTGTTACCCTTATGATCCAGGTTTTGTTTTACCTTTGTCTCTTCCCAGATCCAGAAAAGGGAGAGGGTTATTTTTTAAATAAAAAAATGAAAAGTGGTTCCACTTTCATGCATTCCAGCTCCAGCCAATTCTGCAAAGGCCACTACAGTGGAGGTCCTCTGGCTGGTTGTCAGCCCAACACTCTTCATGGTCAGCTAGGTACTGATGACACAGGACAGACCACACCGAGGGGCTGATGTCAAACAGGACAATTGCAAAGGACTGTCAGTACTTTGTGTTAGCACAAAAGTCTGGGTTTCCAATTTCTGTCACACAAAACTTCACTATTTTGTTCTTACTCCTTTTCTTGTTTGCATTCTAACACTCCTTCTTTGCTTTTGAGATAGTTCAGACATTACTGAAATAGCAGACAGAACACAGGTAGTTTTTCTCAGAGAAATAATGACTTTTGTGTTTATGTCTGATCTGGCAGATTCTCTCTCTTTTTTTTGTTGTTGTTGTTTTTTCTTTTTTTTTTTCTTTTTTTTTTTACACCATTTGTTTCAGTAGAAGATAACTTCCCCTGTTCGCCCTCACTGCTATGACAAGTCTCCTGTTTCTATTCTGGACTGCAATCTCTCTCACTGTGAGGGAGGAACCTGTAGATGACTGAGCATTCTCTATTCTGAGAAAAATCACAGAAGCACCGGATAGTTGTAGTCGGGAGAGACCCACAAGGATTGTAGAGTCCCACTCTTAAGTGAATGGCCCATATGGGAATCAAACCCACAACCTTGGCATTATTAGCACCATGCTAATATCCCTAAAAGAGATTTCCCCCCCTTCCTGGAAGGAGTTGTCTGCAGGTCAAGTGGGTGAGTTGGAATGAATCACAGAGGAGAGAGTGAACAGTGAGTTTGGGGTCATCTTTATTCTACCTCCCTTGTCTCTTTTCTTCCACTTTCTAGTCTTATTGAAGTTAGCTCTTTCAAGATCTTTCCAGAGAGCAAAAAGGGGCAAAGAAAGCACATCTCTCTCATTTTTTTCCCTAGTTGTCAGCCAAAAGCTAGTCAGACTTTAGCACCCGTGAAACTGTGAGGAGTCATTTCTCTGCTTCTGTGCTAGTTCCTGCTCATCTTGGTGAAATGCCTCCTACCTTTCTGCTTTTGTAGAAAGGAGAAGCTATCTGAAATGCTCTGCATACTGACATAAACCCAAAGCACTTTCCGGGAGTGAGAAGAGGTTTGTGATAGCATGAGTGTTATGGAGCCTGTGCATGCTGCAAATCTGACACTTCCCGCAGCAAGAAAAGAGAGGCCGGGGTGTGCAGTGTGTACTGTGGCTGCTCAGCAGGCTTCAGCCTCACCTCCCCACAGCCCTGGAGCCTGGCACAAGGGCTCAAGGGCCCTGTTCCAGCCAGAGAGCTGTGGCAGTCCATCGTGGCAGTGGCACTGGTTTGCTCTTGCTCACTGTTCCAAGAAGTGGTAGCCCTGCCCTTAAAAATCCTGCCTGCCAGAGCTGCTTTGCTACTGCTCTGTGCTGCAGTGGGCAATTGCAGCTGCATCTAGGTGCTGGTGACATTGCTGCAGGAAGCATTAACTTTGACTGAAAAACGTGCTGGTTGTTAAAGGTAATTCTTTTTCCAGGGACTGCTGGCTGGCTTCTCTGAACAGATTTCAAACTGCAGTGTAAATATGGAAGAAATTCTGCAAACTTACCAGGAATATGGGGCAAAGCTCTTTCCCATCTCATCTGTGCTTTTGTCTTGTCCTTTTTTCCAGTTTGCAGAGCCCTTTGCTCCTTTTCTCGCTGTGTCGTAGATAGGAACATTTGGCTTTTTGCAATCAAAGCAGCTAGGGGGGTCTCAGTGGGATTATTTTTACATGTAAGCATTGCACAAGTCCAGCTCCAGGAAAAGAGGCCAATATTTTCTTTAACACATGCTGGTATAAAATAGGAACAACTCTTCTAAAAACTTAGACACTGAGATGGCCTTGAATTAGATCCAAGGGCCTCAGATTAATTACAAAACTAAATCAGAATGAATGTTCTTTTATAGTTCTGCTGCACAATGGTCCCTGGACTTAGTGAACCTGGATGTCAAATATATAGATAAGGATGATCTATACTGAAGCAGAATAAAGGGCACATTTATCTAACTGTGAATTAAGGGTCCATTCTTTGTGGAATTCTGCTGTTACTTTACTGTATTTTAACAAATCTAAGAGCAAAATCAGATCTCTGCTACTGAGGAGAGGAGGTTGCAAGGCATATGCAGCTTGTTTCACTCACTTGTGCTCCTTTGCCAGAAATTCATCTCTTCTCTCCCCAAAATGGTGCTGTAATGTTTCTTGTGCTACAGAAACCTACAGCACACGCCACAAAGGTCATCTGTCCTCCTTCTCATTTAAAGGCTGTCAGGGTAGAGCCTCTATTAACATTGTAAGTTTTAACTTGCAGAGTGAGAACCTGAATAAATTGTAAAGGACTCCCATTGCCTTTCACAAAGAGATGAACAGTCCTTTCATGCTTTACGTAACTGCAGCATGCTTTGGAAACAAGGTTACATCTATTTCAGTCATTATGACCGAGGCAGCTCAGGCAGCACTAACTGCAGGCAGGTTTCCAAGCAGAGAAAAGAGTTGGGGCCTGCAGCATTTTGGGAAAGACAGCATTTGGGAATGAAGGAGCCCCAGGACCTACACTTGCCAGGAGCCACACGTTCACACAGATGCCTGCTACTCCTTGTAGGTTGATTGGCACTGCCACCCGCCGAAAAGGAAGCATCTCCTGCTGGCTTCCTACCAGCACGCAGAGTCTCTAATTTAGGAAAGCAGAGTACAGTCTTGCATGCCAGTCCTGAAAAGCTACCAACCCTGATGTGGAAACAAGGACAGGCAAATCTGTAAATCTCTAGCCAAGAATAAAAGCACACTCGCTCCTGAGTGGAAACAATTTCGGCACATGGTGAGATGAAGGGACCTCATTAAACCTGGAGGAAACTCGGGGAAATCTTCTTGCTGCTTGCAGCTAGAAGGGGTGAGGAGATGGAGCCAGGCTCTTCCCAGAGGTGCACACTGACAGGCACGCAGTGGCATCAGTCACACACTGCAAAGAGAAACACCGGCTTGATACAGGGACAAAAATATCGCAACCAGGGGGATGCAGCATGGGGACACATTGTCCAGGGAAGGTGAAGGGTCTCCAGCCTTGGAGACCAGTCAACCTTGCTTGACTGGACAAGGGTCTGAGCAACATGCTACCCCTTTGAAGGTGTCCCTGCAGGGAGTGGAATGCTGCATGAGATAAGCTCCATACCTCAATTTTTCTTTGATTCCAGGTCGCTACTTATGTTATTTCTAACTAAAGTGACTGCAGAAAGTCACTTCACTCTGTTTGCCTCTGCTTCCTTACCTCCATATTGGAAAGAGTATTTTACTTCCATGAAGCTTAGGTCCTTCATTTTTATTGACTTTTTTAGTTCCAGGCTGTGCTTGGAGGTATACAAACCATAAAGAAAATGCCAATCTTTAGGAAGGCAAATACTGAAAAAAATGGTAAGCCAGTAGTTCAAATACCTTGACACTGCTGTAACACCTTAAAAAAAGAAGTTTCTTGATGATAGGGATTGAAATTTTAAAGTATATTTGTCAATTTTCCCCCTCTTAGGTCTCCAGAAACAATTCTCTTTTCATCTAGATAAGCACCATTAAGTGGAACAAAACCAGTGCAATCTGTTATTCTTAATCATGTCCACATGCGAATTTGCTTGAAATGATGTAGAATTGGTCTAGTCTTAACTTACACAGAGCTTGTGGGCATTTCCAATGTGAGGCTGAATTTAAACAATTATAATAGCCGCAGGTGGAAGGCAGTATAGGACAGGATGTTCTGGTTACAGACATTGAGAGATAGTTCAATTTCCTAAAATGTCAGTGATGTCAAAAAAACTTCTACTATGTAGCCACAACCTCCTCCTTTCCCCCTGGACATTTCACCCTTAGAAAAAGCAAAGCTTTTTCCAGTAGTAATGCTGGAAATACTTCATTGCCCTTCCTGCAGGCAAAGTTTTCTCAGTGTATGGATACATGAGAATGGTCAGATAATGAATGAGCCAACTGGCTGAACATCTGCAGGTGCTCTATAATGACAACAGTTAAGCTATTCTCAAGTCATTACCATATTACATTAACTTACTACAATACTATTAATTAGAATTCATGTTCTAGAAAGGAAACAGAGCAGCAATTACATTGGTATTTAATGACCTGTAAATGTAAAATATAAAAATGGTAAATTTCCTTATGTAATTAATTTAAGGCTGGAAGATGGTGGGTTGGACTGCTCCCCAGTGTAACTCCAGCCCCTTCTGTACTTTTAGCAACATGAATGATTATGATACTTGTTACGTTTTGTCTTGAAAAAATATTATTTGCATCTAAATAAATGCTCTTCTAAATAGCTCTTCAATAGGTGTGCCAAAAGCTAGGTATCGGTCAAAGTTCAGTTCTTCTCAGAGAAGTATG
This sequence comes from Pachycephala philippinensis, assembly GCA_013397055.1. Classification (NCBI taxonomy): domain Eukaryota; kingdom Metazoa; phylum Chordata; class Aves; order Passeriformes; genus Pachycephala; species Pachycephala philippinensis. The sequence goes on along the minus strand of VWZT01008270.1, from coordinate 685,957 downwards.
AAATTTGATATGATTTTAGGAAAAGATAACCTTTCAGTAAGGTTTGTGACTAAAGCTGTCAGTTGACCTCGGCAATTTTTAGTTTACAGACAACATTTAGCAGTGATTACTTTATTGAATAACATTTAAAAGCTTTATCTTTATTTATTTTCTAGCCTCCCACACCTTGACGGAAGTAAATATAAGTGCTTTTGAGTTATTATTTGATATTGGAATTCTCAAATTCTAGGACACAGTGATTTCTTCAAAGTATGCCCTTGAAGAGTGAAACGGATGTATCCTGCCAAGCTCTCTGAGGGGTTATAACATCAGGTCCTGTCTGTCCTGGGGTGCAGAAGCCTTTGCAGCTTTGCAAGTCTCATGAAGCAATGGAGTTATCTCTCCTCGTGTACTCAGCATGGACCTGCCTGGAGCCCTGAAACAGAACTGTTCAGGTAAGCCCAACCAGTTCAGTCAGGAACCCCTGAAACAACTCTTGCTCATTATTTTGGACTCCCTTACAAGAACTCTGGATACCACCCAGTCATGAATCACAGCATTGGGAAATGAAGTAAAGAGAATAAGCTGGAGCAACTGGAACACTTGTGGGTTGCTATCTGTAACAGCAATAGAAACTGGGCTAGACAGCTCCTATCCATGAGCTATCATCCAGTATAGGCTAAGTCCACAGAGCAACCCACGGGTGTTGCTTTTGGCCTGAGGGAACTCTGAGCCACAGCTTCTTCCAGCCCTCCTTGATGATGGCTGTTACAAAAAGGATAGTTATGATGCACATTATACTTCTGTAGTACGTGGCCCGAGATCGTGGCTGCTTGTCCACACATTTTCTACTGCAGGCTTTTTGTGGAAAATGCAGAACCATGGCCCTGGGTATTTACAAAAAAATCATCTGGGTGAGAAGCTACTATACTTACCCAGGGATCTTCTATAACAATGCCTATTTTCAGACTGATTTTCTTCCCCTGGTGAGAGAGGAGAAACTGTGGGATTTTAATGATTCATTTTATTGAGGGACCTCAATGTTTATTGTTGTTTTAACTATAAAAACGTACAGAGGCTGGAATCTATCCAGAGAAAAGAAGGCGATTTCTTTTATTTCCTTACACTGCATGGGGCAGTTGCAGGGGAATATTTCCATCCTTATTACAATAAGCATTTTCCTGAGCAACAGTGGGGCACTGAAGTCTGCAAACTTGAAGAAAAACAGGATGACATTCAAAAGTCAGAGATGAACATTGAGGTGTCTTTTCTTATTTAATGTAAGTCCTTAGTTTTCCAGTCTTCTCTCTATCTACGCAATAATAGTGAAAGCCATTAAAAAGACTATCTTAGCAACTCAGAATTTCAGGTTGTAGTCTCCTTTACATCTGTTTTTCTAAGGATTGATGCAAGGATTTGGTGTATTTATTTTTAATTGCAGTAAGTTATTGTGTGTTTGTGTGTCACGTGCTTACGAGAAACTACAGATATAACTGACATAGCTTGTATGAAATCTCAGGAAGGCAATTTCTGTTTAAATATTAAACATAGTTCAGCCTCAAGTGTTTTAAATCAGGCTTAATCCCTTTTGCCTCTTAACCAGGCTATAGTACCCCATCATTTTAAAAATAGTTTCATATACCTGAGCAGGGAAACATAATCTTGACATGCTGCCTTAGTTGTCCTCCTAAACTTTTGAGGCAAGCTTTCAAACCTTCAGAGCAGGCATAATGGAAAAAAGAAGTCAGAAGGCCCATGACTCTCTTCTTGTATATATATAAGAAAAGGACGATGGAGTGTTGCAAAAATGGATTAAAGGATTGTACCCGGAGCTTTGTGATACTTCAAACTAAGCCATTATAAACGTTCTGATTTGACCTTTTGCATAGTCTCTCTTGGAACTTTTCCTGTAGAATCTGTTGCAGCAGAACCGTGAGACAGAAGTTCCTTGGTGAGGCTCTCATATGGGGCTCAATTTCCAAAACAAATTGTGTACTGTATTAGTATTATTTCAGTTGTTATTTCATAAAAATGGCAACGTGCTTGATCAGCTTTTCCTTTTAGTATGGATGGTAGAGGCTCAGAAGATAAAGTTGCTTATCTCACTTTGGGGGCTATTTGTCCAAAGCCCAATATATTTTGAAATGTATATTAATAATTGAATCAGACCTGAATTTGTTCCTTGCAAATTTGACAGTTACTACTGTGTCCCTAATTACAGGAAGTTCCTTGTGTTAGGGTGCTAAAGTTTACTGGGGAAAAGATGTCTCAGGTTCCACCATTTGTTGTGCAAATTTTCACAGGATGCAGAAAAAAATCCCCAAATTCTGCATAACACAATGGTCTCCCTGTAAAATCTGCAGTGGACTCCTCGTGGATGCACCTTGCCTTGGCGGGTTTGTAAATTCAGAAATATTTGGTGATATATTCTCCAGAAGCCCAATGTTATGTCCTAGGCGTCTGTCCACCTCAACAAAGCCATGCTTTTTCCTCTTACTTGCTGCTTTTGATGATTAAACAAAGCCATCAATCCATGAGACACGAGTATGGGAAACAAAATGCTTGAAATAATTTTTCCCTACCACACAAGTGAGAATTTGGTGTAAGGATGTGAGCCCACACAGCATTATGGGTACTAATTTTAGACAGTCACCTTTTTGAAGCTTATCCTAACCTAATTAAGTGTCTGCTTTACCCTTAGGGTTGGCACTTTTAGTAGATGAGATAACAGCTGCATCTCTGTGAGAAGCCTTGTGAAGGGCAAAATATTTGTTAGCAGTTGCTATTTTCAGCCTTGCCAGAATAAACAAAGAACGAGGCACCTGCAGTCATTTCTTTTGAAAAGTCAGCACAATTTGTACAAGCTCTGGGGTCAGCAGAGGAAGGCGCAGGGAGGATGGGCAGCCTCGCCTGGGAGGCTTCAGGAAGATGCTTCTGGAGGGAGTGATGAGCTCTTCAGTTTGGAGACATATGGGAATCCTAGGTGATTAATAACACTCTTGTAGCAAGGGTGAGGAATGCACAGAGGAACAGAGTGCTTTGAAATCATTAATGCATCTCGGGACAGCCCAGTGTGAGATCCACGCTGGCTATAAACAAGAGAGCTAGCACAAACAAACTGGGGGAGTTCAGTCAGAGGCGAAAAAGAAAATGAGAGATTTTTTTTCTTACTCCTTTTTATAATTAACCACAACTAGACTTTAGAACACATCATTTTAGAGCCCAATTGTCTGAACAATATATCTTCATCTTGAAAACAGTCAGGCATTGGGCTTAACATGCCTCACAGGGTTACATAAACTAGATCCAGGATAACTCCTTACCCAAGAAAAACATTCCTGACTGTGTGGGAGAGCAGATGGCATTTAGGTAAACTGTATTTGCAGGAAACCCCACTGTGCCATTAAATGGCAAATGGCTACTGTCACTGCTGTTCCCTTGCTTGGGTTTGTGGGAAGCAATGGAAAAAAGAAGAGCTTGATAAAGTATGCCAAATGCCATGGGGATGAAGCAGAGTGTTAATCTGCAGACAGGTTATTACAAGGGTCAGCACTGTTGTACATTTACAAGTGCCTGTGGCTGGTGTGCCACATCATACCCTATCATGGGCAACGGGGGAGGAATCAAGGGGAATTTGTGTGCTGGCAAGGAAAGACCAGGAGTGAATGCAGCCACAGGTAGGTTTGGATGGGGAAGAAGTATCTACAGCTGCTCCCCATCACATGGCTGAGGGCATCTCATACTGGGAAGAGCTGTATGGATTGGGCTAAACACCTGAGACCCTTAAGCAATCTCATTTTAAAAGGCAGTAGGAAGACTACACCAAAGTGTGGCTCTGAATTTTACACCAGCTGTTCCTTCCGTGGGAAGATCTATGTTGTACTGGATAAAGGCATGTGGAAGAAGAGTGTCATAGCCCTGGAGGCACCCACAGGTCTTAATGGCCCTTGTAAGTCTTACCTGGGACCGCCCTGCCCATGATCCAGAGCCCCTTTTGAATCCTTGTGGTTGTCAGTCCCTGCTCAGTCCTGTTGCAGCAGTGCTCGTCTCCATGACCCTGTTAAGGTAGGCCCTTGTCCTAGCTTGTCCCTGTGGTGACAGTCAAAGTCCTGGGAAGAAGTCACTGCTTTGAGTGAAGGTAGAACGATGGGCCACTGGAGTGGAGATTCAGTGGATGTTTCTGTAGGTCTTAGGCCATTTATTTCTGTGTATTGAGGGAACTAGAGGAGACTAAAGGGAATTAGACTGGAGCTGATCTCTCACAGCTACTTTGCTGGGTTGGGTTTGAAAAAAGGTTATTAGTATCTGGTTTCTGCTGCTCTGCTCACCTGAAGACTAAATTCTTTATTAAACTTTTTTTCCCAGATATAATTTATGAATTAAGAATTAAAACTTTGTGACTCAGTAACTATGAGAGACATTTGCCCAAGAGGTTTAACTCATCACCCTGGTTTTGGTCCCTCGTGGTCTAATGCCTTTCCGACACTAACCCTTCAGCCTTGATTTGTTGTAGTTACACAAGGGTTTGGATTATTTTTGAGCCTACTTTTGTATTATTACTATTGTTGCCCGTAGTATTTTTATAGGAGGACGGGTGTTTGAGGGTGGAGAATATGTAGACAAAATGCAGTATTTGATTGTGTTGCCGTGAGTGAAAAAGCCTGCAAAAAGTCAGATTTTCTAGGTCAATAAATGAATATTTATTATTCAAAAATGTATTGTGAAGAGGAAGAAGTTCAAAACTTGACAATGATGAATAACTTGTACTGTTTCTGAACTCAGAGATATCTAAGGGAAAAATAAATGTCTTTTTATAGAAAGGAACTCTCAGGGGACTAAAAGAGACTGGCAGAAACTATATATTCTGCCTATTTGTAGAACCAGTGCTAAACAATAGAAGATTTTAAAGGTCTAGTGATCTCTTTTTCCCTTCAGTTAGTTTTGCAATGTTTCACAGCCTTTCACAACTTCACAGTAGGTTAGGGCATTGTGGGAAGGTAGGGATGGAGGTGCCTGATCACTGAGCCTTCACGTTGCCAGCAGCTGTTCCAAAACAAGAGCTCTTCCAGCATGCTGTCAGTAACTCCATCTCTTCATTTGCGTGGCTCATCCATATAAATGAGCTCCTCTTGCTTCAAGAGAGCATGTTGGGCTGAGCTTGTGGAGAAGCAACTTTCCCTTTGGCTTGTACCTCATTGCCAGTGCCAGTGTAGGAACTCAGGAAAAGAATCAGTCCTTTAGAAAAATAACATTTACTGAGTGCCCAACGCTTTTGGGACCCAACAGATGGACAGAGTGCCATGCTTGATCAGCCCAGAGAGCAGAAAAGGATGCTACTCACAGGCTTCCAGCCTATCTTTGTGTTAATCCAGCATTCATCTCAAGAGTTCACCAGAGTAGCGCTGGAAATAAAGACTGACTAATGGTTTGTGTCGGTTGCTGAGAACAATGACTATAATTTAAAGGAACCTAATTTAAACTTACAATCCTTCTTAGTTGATCTGGTGTATCTTAACCATCAGGTCAGCCTGAAAGTATCTCCAGTGCTTCAAATCTAATTAGCCTGATCTGATTTCTTTTCCAAAATTGGAACTAAAGTGTGTGCTGTGAATTATCCTTTCCTTTTGCCATTTCTCTTTTGGAAGAAGGGCTGTGTTTCCACCACAGGCCCTTGGAAAATAAAGTCAGAAGGATCTGAGAGAATCCCACAGGATAAAAGGAAGGAGCAAGGGTGTCTGGGGTGCAGCTGGCTGAAATGATTACTTTAGCACTGCAGGGATCATCAGCATGTTGTCAAGGTTGTGTCATTGTGCCAATGTATCCTGCAAAGGCTGCAAGTACACTGAGGAAGGGCAATCATCCATGTGACCTTTTCTTAGAGATTTTACTGGACCTTTGGTTACACCCAGTACAGCCTACTTTGTAAAGTCCTAGATAAAACAGCTTTTAAAACTCGGCATATCATTATTTAACTAAGTGGTTAGTTCCCAACAGAAAGGTCTGTTCAGCTTATCTTTGAAAGACAGGCTTTATTCTGCTCTGGCTCTGTGATAACTTCTCCAGTTTGTCCTCTGTTGAAGGGAAATCTGTTCCATAATTTACAGCTTCTTACTCTTGGATTTGTATGCTCTGAGGGCTAACACCTTTAAATGTGGTCCTTCCAAAGGAAATTAATCTAAGAATAGCTGACTCAAAAAATATGCTTATTAAACGCATTAGTGAGATGACAGATTCTCCATATTGTTGTCAATCTGCATCTCCCCACCTGCTTGCTTGCACTAAGTATTTTCAGGACTTGCTCCTGGAATTCAAAGTTGCTTCTGTTGTTAAATCTGATAGGTTCCAGCTAAGAGTTGACATCAAATGAATGTATCTCCATGCTGTAAAAGCAGGCAACTTGTCTCTTTTTGCCTAAGGGAGAGTTACACAGAAGGCAAAGCTCTTGTTGTTGCCAAGAAGCCTCCAGTCCAAGCGCTTGAGAAATTTGACTTAGTAAAGAATTTTTTTATCTTTTGTTTACAAGTTAAAAATTCACTTTTTCTAGAGTAGATTTAAGCCTGAATAATGTAATAGAAACTGTATTATAAGCTCTATATCCATGCTTAAAGCAATAGTTACTGAAATCCCAAACCATCTGAGCAAATCTGCTTCAGATTTGGCTCATTGTACTTTATTCTTTTGAGAACAGAAACCAAGTTTAGAGTCAAAAGTTAATTTCTTATGATGGGCCATAGAAAAAAGAGCACATCACACAAATGTATTCTGTGCTAACCCAGTCGCTGTGGAATAGCTTTCTATATGGAAAGTATTAAGAAAAACATAAGAAGCTCTTGTATCACATCTAATGATTATCCATGAACAGTGAAATCAAACTGAATCACAAAATGTAAAATACATTTATGGGTGGTGCTTTTTCCCTTGTGAAATAGGAATGGGCTGATATTGTTTTGGGGCAAATTTAAAGTTAAAAATTGCAGTTCCTACTCCAATCATTACATGTTTAAGTGTGTATTTAAAGGATACATTTTGGATGGTTAAAGCAAAATTAATTCTAAATACAGAAGTTAAGTATCTATTTGATAGATATTTTTAAAAATTCGCTGTGAATACAAGGCTCAGAATGATTTATTAAGTCCACTAAAAGCTGGAGTCATGCATAAGCAATGAAGGAAGGCATGCTGTAGCTCTGTTCTAGCTTTGCAAATTCTGCTGCTGGTTTACAAGTTCATAACTTTTAAAGCTCTCTTCCTTTACTGAAATGCAAATGTCAGCCCATCTGTTGTATGCCATATGCTTTTCTTAACAATATTATTGTTTAAATGTTGGTTTATTGTTAAAAAATCTTGAAATACTCTCTTCTTGCACTCTAAAGAATCTTGGTTTAGTTTTTATAGATTCCACCAGTGTTTGCTGAGATATAAAACCTAACTTTTGACTTTGATCAAGCTGTCATTCAGCTTTATTCATACTGGTGCTCAATACACAGTAGTTTTTCAGATAACAATAAATTGAAAATGTTCTCCTGAAGAATTATTTTCTAGGCAGGAAAGTGACAACTGAATGGTCAAAATGAATGAATTGAAAACTCAAAAGTTTTGCAAAGCTATCTGTCTTTTGCATGAAGTGTGTGATGCAGTGGAGTCTTGAATCCAAACAGTTTTAAAAATTAAAGAAGCATGTTGCAGCTTTTTATTTGGGGAAAATATAATCTGAGTCCAGCTGTGAAAGAGCTTGTACAGTTTTGAAAAGAAACTGCTTAAATGTTGGTAAGAAGGTAAAATGTAATCAAGGGATACACAATTGAAAATTAATAGTGGAGGGAGGTTCAATTCAATGATTAAGTGAATTGGTTCTACTGGGTTGAATGAAGAGCAGTTCTGGAGGTCTCAGATCCAAAAAGAATAAAGACTGGAGACAGTGGGATCTGTAAGCATGAAAATTTTAGTTTCACTTTCTGCTTTATTTTTGAAGTTCATGTGAAGAGCTGCAATGTCTGCCCTTCCAGCTACATTTAAGACTCTCTACCACAAAACCAGAGATTTGGAGGGGCCCTGTCCTTTGGGGAGAAAAGATAATTTTGCGGTTATGCTTTTCCATAGAGAAAACTGGTTTATACCAATCTCTCCTAGATTGTGGACTGGAATCTGCCATAATGTGAAGAGGAAAATGCAGTTCTTGAATGCGGAAAAAAAGGGAGGTGTGCTGCTCTACACAGGCATGCACTAGGATCTGTGGGTAAGGCCTGTAGGGATTTGGCTCCTTTTCCCTGCCCTTTCTGTATGAACCATTGGATGCCTAACCTGGCCTTTTGATGTGAGCAGAGAGCAAGCTACTTCCAGGCTGAACCAAAAATACAGCACTGAGATGGCACTGAGGAATTGCATAGATACGTGCTCTGAGCTTGTCCCAAATTCTCAGTAAGGTGCTTTACACTACTTTGGGAAACCTTTTCTGTTTCCAGTCTGGTCTCCAAGGCTACATGTCTAATAGTAAATACAGCAGGCTGTGTTTACTCTACCTTCCAGCCCGTCGTCAAGTGGAAGAGTCACAATCATTTCAACATCTTCACATTCTTTTTCTTCTAGACAGGGGCAGTCTTATGTGCTCTGTTTCCTGGCAGCTGTCCCCAGCCCACGCTGTCCCCCAGGCCAAGGCTGCACATGTGGACAGGGCTGCTGGGTGCAGCTAAAGCCCAGCTGGTGAGCTGCAGGCTGTTAAACTGCAGGGCTGTGCACGTACCAGGGCACAGGGCTGTGCTCTGGGCCTGCTTAGTTTATTATTTTTGACATAGCCCAAGCACTATGTCCCCACAAGCATTTGAATTACTTTCTGATTTGAGTTCTTCTGTTGCAAGCAAGAGCTGGTGCTTGATGCTCTTCCTGATTACATCTGGAAGGAAACTTCCTAAACATTGATGGTAAGAAATCTGTACCGTAAGTCACTTCCAGCCTACAAAGAAATGCATTTTCTGTTTAGTGGAAATGCAACTTCTACTCTGACTCATGTAAATATTTACTTTTCTTTACAGCCTCTTGAACTGCATGTCTTGTTAGTGTAGTTTGATAGCAGTTAAGTTATCCTGTCAAGGCAAAATTGTTCAGGGAGTTGAAGGGGTCTGATCATACTGCTATGGTTTAATGTTACCATTATTAAGTTTTTGTGTGTTCTGGTGGGTCTAACTTAACAATGACTAAAGATGAGTAAGGAACATAAAGGATTTCTTTAGTCTCACTTAAAGGGTTGGGGTTTTTTTCCATTCAACTGCACTTTGTTCTGTTAGAGTTTTGGCTTATAGACATAAGCCAGTGAGGTATGTTTTGTACCCTTACTCATCATTTGTTTTTCTGGACAGAATGTTCCTACTACCAATTACCTGCATGTTGCCTGACTGTTTTCTTTTTGAAATCTGCAAGGGAAAATGCTGTAACAAATAATCACGTAAACATTGTATTAGTGCTTGAAAGTTGACAAGGAAAGGAATAATGGCCAGCATGGATTTGTCAAGAAGAAATTATATCAGACTAATCTATTTTTTTCTATGACCATATAGACGGGCTGTTTTGATGGGGAGAATCAATAGATGTCACAAGCCCTGACATTAGAATGCTCTCACATTCCTGCAGATAAGCTGGGGAAACATGCTCTGGGTGTGAAATTTCTCATGTGGCTGGTTTTGTGTTCTCAGTGCATAGTTCTCTGTGGGTCACTGATCAAATGGTGGTAAGCGGTAGTGAGGCATTGTAAGGATCTGTTATGACTCTGGGCATACTCAATCTTTTCATTAGAAACTAACTGATAGAAGAGGGAGCGTGGGTATTATACTTGCGGATAATACTAAACAGGGAGAGACTGAAAGGTGTGTGAGGTCCTATGAGGTCCTAGAGAAACTTCCACTGGAGTGACAGTGTATAGCTTAGGATACTGTATCCCAAGGAGGATGTGTATGGCTCTTACTGGAAAGCAACAAGAACGACCAGTGGCCTGTGAGGGAAGGCAGAAAGAGCTGTGGTTGCTTGGTCCAGAGAAAAAACAAGAAGAAAGACAAGTCCTAAGTATACAGAAAGCTCTCTTAAAGAAGAAGGGAAAAAATTGCTCTCTTTGTCTGTGGCATGTAAGAGGGAAAATAATGGACTTAAATTGTATCAGAGGACACCGAGGTTTTACACTGGAAAACCTTTTAACATTCAGGATAATTAAGCATAGGAACATGCTGCCTGGGGAAGATGCATAATCTCTCTTACTGCTTTTTTTTTTTTTTTCTAAAAAAGAGCTAGACAAAAATATGTCAGGACTGATATAGTTACAAGTTGATTTTTGCCTTAGGGCAAAGGGATGGGTTAGATGAATTCTTGATTTCTTCAAGCACTGTTGCCTGTAATTCTGTATGTCACTGCTGAATTCAGCACTTCCATATTCATGTCTAAAAGCTGGCTGAATATATAGGGAGTCTGAGTTTTCACTCAGATCTCTCCCATGTGCTTTCCTCTAATCCATAAAATGAAGCCCAGAAGAGGTAGATCTAATTATGTTTTGGTTTAGAGGCACAAGTATTAGGGAGGTAAGAGATAAAGAACCTCGGGTGAGAAATGTCTTGCTTTCCCAGTGACATCCTGCCAAGTGTACCGAGTTCAGTGTTGTTATGCTCCCAAATGGCCCATCTATGATTGCATTAGCACAAAGTATAACCATCTGAGAAGAGTTCACATGCAGCATCCGTTGAATTAAAATTTAAGGCAATAAATGAGGGCTTATAATGTATTGGCAACATTATCAGTAGCAAGATTGCCAGCGTATTAGTGACTATGATGGATTGGCTACTGGGGAATTCATTAAATTTACAAGAGTCTCCTCAAATGAATCCACTGGCTAAAATACTAATTGCTGCCCTTGGGAGCACTTTGGCCATTTAGTTTCCAAGCAGAGCTTACTCTGAGAAAAGGATTATGCTACTGATGTTTGCTTGAATTTAGGAGTAGAGTCAATTTATGTTAGGGTTTTTCAACATTGACAATAGTTTCTGTTTGTACAAAGCTTGCTGCCTTACTAAACATAGGGCCTAAAAGAAATAATTTTATGAGTGAAAAATACATTATTTAACACAAAATGCTCCAAAAGCATAAATATAAACAATAACCAACATATTTGTGCAATGAAGCTTAATCTAAAGGCTGTGATTGTTTGGTTGTGGAGAGGATGGCAGTGATTTCTGTCTGCGCAGTCACTTTTGCTAAAACAGAATTGCTGAAGCTTTAAAAATGAATGTAGAGAAATTCTCTACTTCTTAAGCTGATGGACACTTCAAGGTTAATGTTGCAAAGTCAAGTGTATCTGCATATTTGTGAAAGTGCACTGGAGAAATTCTCCAAAGATTGAAACTGTAACTCTCTTCAGCAGTGTGGATCTGTGGAATTTTCTTGGATTAACCCAAAGTGCAAAGGGTCACAATCTGGATTTAATTTTCCAATTTGCAAATTCTGATTCTGGTTTAGACAACTGGAGAAGGTATAAGCAGAACAGACCTTCTCCAGGTGCTCGTGATTGAATCGCAAATTGGTTTATTGACTGCAAAATTGAGATCTTTAATAACTTTCATGGGTCAGTACCTGCAGAGTCGGTGCCTTTAATGGAACTAGAATTATAACTCAACTGTAACATAGAAAAGATGAACCATTTTTGGATGAGGTGACATTTTTTTTTTATAGACTCCTGGTGTTATATACTAAATGTTAACGATAGCAGTAATAGTTACCAATAGCTGAGAGAGGACAGAAAATCTAGGGCTTGTTCATCTGGTGCTGATGGGCTGCTATTCTGGGACCCTGAAGACCAACACCTGAATGAATCACTGTCTGTGAGTAAGGTGAGTGTTGGGGCAGGAGAGAAGTTTTCTTACACTTCTGAGCTTTGCTTCTCAGCTACAGGTAAACCCAAATGCAGGTGCAGTGGTAGCTGGAATAGTCTTATTGTTACAATAGAGTCTTTCCTTTGGGCTTTTATCTTGCACAAGATGCGATCCTGGCATGCCAAACCTGGGGAATGAGTGACTCGTCTATTGTGTTGCCTTGTTCTCAGTAAATTGCAGTGATTCCCAATTTACCTGCCATATGGTCAGTTCTTCTTACAATTCCAACTGCACAAGCAATTTATGCCCAAGAACATGGGGAAGGAGCACATTACTTACAAAGTTTGTAATCAAGCAGTGTGATCCAACCCATTAACTGGGTGACATCCTTCTCTTTATTTGGACAGTTTACTGGCTCTGAGGTTTCAAGTGGGAGCTGTCACTTACGCTTTCTGATAATTAAAATTTCATTCTGGTACCAGCAAGTGCCAGGTCACCAGATGGTTCCTAATAGTTATGTCCACATATTTTGTGCTGGATTGCAGCAGATGATGTTTGTGCTAATGTTACTGGGACAATTGCTACATGTACTTTGCAAATGGTTGATACGCGTATCTTAGTGTTTAAATAATGTAAAAAGAATTGCTTCAGTATTAATCCATGTAAAGTAATAAATTCCCATGGGACCCAAACAGCTTTTTAACTTCAATAAACTAGTGGGTCTTTATTAAAAAATCAGAATTTTGGAGATTGTAAAAACTATAATCCAATCAGGGAGGTAATTCAAGTCACACTGTCTCGTCATTTCAGTATGTGCAATATAAGTAACACTCGTCCTGAGGCAAAGGCTTTCCACAATATGGGACAGGATACCCAAACTGGCAAGTTAGAGTAGATGTTAACAGGACAAACAAATGAAGGAAATCTCCTGAGTATAGCAGGCTTATGAAAGGCAAGAAAGGATACACACTGAGAGGATGTGCATCAACACACTTCATACTTCTGGAACTCTTGCTTAGGACCTTTTGGCCCAGAAATACACTCACTGTGCTGGGCTTAGAAGTGTGTGTCATGAGCTCCAGGCCTATCCTTGGCGGAAAGGGAGGGTGAACACTAAAGCCTGCTAAAGTTGCAGGCATGGATTGGACCCTGCTTCCCTGCCTGTGTCCTTGGAGCTCTTCTCCCTTTTGGTCGTGCACATGAAGAAGTGCCTTTTTCTTGTCAGTTGGCCTTTTTCTTGTAGCTGGTTCTGTGACTGTACATGGGATAATGAAGGAGCAGAAGATAAAGTGGTTGCAGAAAATTCTTGTAAGAGCAGACATCTGGGCTGGTCTGAGTAAATGGCAAGAGGGAGCTGCCATGCAGAAATGGACAAAATTATTTAGGTCTCTTCAGGAGTAACAAGCATGATACTGAAAGACAGAACCAGCTGCCCTCTCAGACATAGTAACTGAGGACAATCACAAAGTCAGCTTTTGGAAAATAGAGTGTAATAATAGATGATGTGGTGATTGATGGATTTCCTGACCACTTCCTTGAGTGGGGACAGGTTTCCTAGCTGATGCATTTGCTTCAAGACACAGTTTTGCACTTAACTTCTAGATGTGCCTGAAACTCTTGCTGATGTTCCCCAATGCTGTCAGGAAAATGATGAAAAAAGAAAGAACAAGGAATCCCTGTCACCACTGGTGACTTTCTAGCAATTTCTAAACTTGGATTGGCAGAGCTTTCCTTTTTGCTTCTTTGGTTGTTTTTGCTTTACTTTGTTGTCTTTAATTGGGGTATCAAAGGGTGTGTGGTGATATGTGTGTTTGTGTGTGTACTGCTTGTTTTTATCCAGAACAATTCCCAGACTGAAAAGAAAGAAAAGATCAGCAAGTTGTGGTGTGTTGTGCAGGAATAGTCAAAATGTCATTTCTGATATATTAGCAATTTTTTTTCAGATTGTCTTAAAAGACAAATTCTTCCTTGTATAATCAGAAAGGTAATTGAGAGACCAGTTGAGATGCTTAAATTAGCCAGCGGAGAAGCAAATGAAACTAGGTTCCATCCAAGAGGGACTCATCCCTAAAACTTACTCCCTCCTTCCTTTTATTGTCTCTCTTCATTTGAATGTCCCGTGGGTCAAAATGCAAGGCCTATGGAGCTGTTCCAGAAACATGTACTTTCTTTGGCCTGGAGTGCAGAGATCAAACTTTGTTACTATTGCATCAGTACAGCTTTACTCTGCTTTCTGCTGTACAGCTGATCCATAACTTTGGTGTTTACTCCAGTTGTGGAACTGTTGGCAAGCCTGTGTGAAATGGCTCCAGTAAAAGCAGGACTGCTGGGATCTACACTATTGCTAAACTCAAACCAAAACAAAATGTGTATCTTCACAGTTCTTCCTATTGAGATCAGAAGTAGAAGTAATAAGTACAGTGAAGGACGCTATTCTCAAATTATTTGGGATGTTAAGTGGAATGGGAAAGTGCTTGGAAATATTTCTCAAATGGTTTCTGTAAACATATCCTTGAATACCTTTCCTGTTTCTAGACTTGGTATGTGTTTAAGAAGATAGGAACACTTCCTAGAAAATTAGTTTTGTCTTCCCTTCTGTTAGAAATCTCATGGAGGCTGGGGAAACAAAATTTCAGTTCCATTTTAAGACTTCAAAAGAAGCAAATAAAGTTTCAGAGGAACATCTGGAACTTAGCCCCCAGCTTGACACACTTCTCTAAGTTTGGCCATGACTCACTGTTCTGGACATATAAATGCGATGCCAGTAACTGACACGGGATGCTTCTTTAGCTGACTACTGTGCTGCTATAAGGTTTCAGGAAAACAAAAAGCAAATTTCAGTTAGGACTGTTGCAGTAAGTGCTTTCCTTAATGCAGCCCTTGGCTGTATCAAGGCATACTAAATTCACATGGCATGTGTGTAATTTAATAGAATTTAATCAACAGCTAAAAATCTGAAAAAAGGATGCAATTAAAAAGTGGTGTTGTAACAGTGATGAATACCAGGGAAGCATCGGGTTAGCAAATCTGCTGCTCTCATTGAAAATGAACCAAATCTCCTGTTGATAAAAGGTTTTGATAATGGTGAATGTGCTCCAATATTTTTTTATTAAAAATGGGTATGTAGGAAATGTACTGAAGTACCTTGAATTCGAGTTCTTGCCTTTTTGTTGAAGGATCCTGAACCCTGTTGAAGGTTGTTTTGAAGAAACCCTAAGCATCTATTCCCCTTTACTAATAAAGCCACACAACGTTCGGAGGTCTGTAGAGTAGCACTACAGAAGCAGCAGGAGATGAAAGACCTGCAACAATCAAAAGGCTGTTAACAAACAGATTTTCATACAAACAGATTCTATTGCTGAATCTTGTTAGAGTTATGGATAAGAAAATTAAAACTGCATCCCATGGTACATGAGAGCTTCCCTCATACTGTGTTTGATGTTAGCAAGGTTTGACAATACATCCTGAAGAGTTTCCTCCACTACATATGCCGTTAAATTTTGATCATTACCTTAAGTCTTATCCCAGTGTTGACACCAGCTGTCAGGAGTAAGCATATGAAATGTTAAGGACTGCAATGTAGAGAAGATCAGACATGATCTGATGGTTTCTATCTAAACTTTTATGTCTGGCATGTTTCTGTGGACAAGAGCTCTAGGCAATACAGGTACCCACAGGCAGGAAGATCAGGGGTGATGTGAAGGAAGGAAACACAGGTGTACAGCAATTTCCATATTTTTAATTTTTTTTTTAATGGATGAAGGTAGAGTTACATAGAAATGGGTACAGAGAAGGAAACTAAGGTTCATAGAAGCAGGAAGGGGATAAACCATGCAGAGCCCAGCAGACAATGGTCAGAACTTTAGTTTGATATCAAAGATAAGAACAAATCAGTGAAAGTATCTGAGAAGTGTTAGGAGTTTTTCTGAATGATAAGTAGGGCAAGATGAATTCTAAAGATGGCATGAATATGTGATGAGAAACTGGAACAGGCAAGGCATCAAGATGAAATGCATAATGGGGCGGGCAGGGGGAGATGTCTCTGAAATAAGGTTCTGGATATCCTGTTGGCATTGAAATTTAGGGAGGAGTCAAAGGTTAAGTACTCAGTACATAAGCATAAGGGACAGGAAAAATACTGAATCTGCCAACAGTTAAAGAAAAGAGAAAAAGGGCTGGAATATCCTTGACACCAAGGGAGTTTCTTTCAATCATGATACCACTGAGCTTTCCAAATGCCTCTGAAAATATTTGTAGAAGCAGGACTTATCTTCTTTCAAAAACATTTTTGCATTCCAAGTGATAATACAGTTAAGAGTCCTCTGCATGGGTTTCCATTCCGCAACCATTTTTGAGGTGACTAATTCTCATGGAATTTCAGGGGATTTGACAATTTAAATACCCTTACTTCCTCTTAAAAACCTGCTACCTTCTGTTAATACATACATAGAGAAAATGAAGGCATGAAGGAAATTTTTAGGCTAATATCCAAAATGTTTGTAAAATGTCTATGATTAGAATAAAAATATATAATAGACATCTGAAATTGTTTTAGGTAACATTTTAGTTTTATGGAGGTTTTTTGTTGTTTGAGGAGGGAAGGTGGGTTTGTTTGGCTTTGAGGTTTTTTATTATCTGTACCTGAATCAATCTTTAAATGTTCATTTAGTTAGGGGTAATATGTATCTCAGATGTTATTTAATCACTTCCTCTACCAAGCCATGTTATTTTACACAATTGGTAAATGAATCACTTGCAGAGGTCTCTGCAGAATTGAAGATTAATACTGTTTTCTCCAGCATGAGACACTCAAATTTATCCTCTAGAAAACAATAGAGAACACTGACTACGCTTTTGGGAATATGCAAGCAATTCTGTAAAGTCAGGGGAGGTTTACATTACAATTGCCATACAAAATTCAGACAAGTGAAATCATAAAAGCCAAACCAAAGCAAAAACAGTTTAATGCAGGTGAATGTCAATGCCAAACAAGAAAAAGACAGTGAAGTTGCAGCTTGTCTGGGTGACTTCAACATAACAGAACTGCATGCATACAAGGGATTAAACATGAGGGAAGAACCTCAATGTGAACAAAACTGAAATTAAAATCGAGCAGTATACTGACTGAAAGAGAGAATGGAAAATGAAAGCAGCTATCTGGTAGCAAACATTAGCCATAGCAGATGTGATTGCCACTAGCTCTAAATGCATGTTAAATTAAAGCCAACATCTGTTCTCACAGAGATGGCCTCAGTCATCTTAAAAGAAAGGTTAACTTGGAAATCAAAACTTTAGAAAAGGACTAAAGACAGGGTTTGGTAGATGTAGAGAAGCCTGATATCTGCCATGGCAAATGATAACTATGGGCAAACTGCAGTCCTGGGCAGTCATTCTACATCTCTGAATGAGTGGTGTTACACGGCAGCTGGTGAAGGTCCTGCATGTAGAAGTCAACAAAACCTTTTAAGGGTGTAAATATAGGATTCAATTATTTGACTTCTTTTTAGACAACCAAAGATGAGCAAGTAGTAAAGTAGATGCTGGTGACAAATGCTGAGAAACGGAAAGCAAAGTCCCAAATATTTCTAAATAATGACTAGCATTTAACTCTGAACAGCACTTACACAAAGAGAAACAAAATTATTACAATACCAGCCATCATAAAATACTGGGACCTAGAAAATTGGAAGCAGTAAGAATGAGTCAAAAGTTTAATTGCACAGTTACCAAGGCTGGATGGAATTTCAGAAAACTGAGGGAAAGGATTTCCAAAACGATGAAGGGGTTACAAGTAGTAAAATAGGTGGTAGGAACTATCATCAGAGAAATCACAAACAGAGAAGAAACTGTGTCATCTAATCAGAGTGCTGAGGGCTGAGGAATAAAAAAATGAAGTGGAGGAAGCCTACTGGAGTCCCTGGCTGGGACTTCTTAGCACTGTTCTTACCCACCAAGTAATAAGACTTGTAAGAAGTACTTAACAGCAGGAAAATATTACAATAGAAGGGGAAAAGTGCCAGAAACTATCAGTATTTGGTATCCTGCTCTTCCCATTGCATCATCAGTTACATAGTAGTGGCTATCTAAATTTACTTTAATAAATAGTATGTTGAAATAACTGTTTAAAAAACGTTTAACAACAGTCATAAAATCTGAATTAATGTAGATCTAAGAGTTTGTTTCATGTTTTGGGTTTTGTTGTAAAACATGAAGTTCAATTTTATTTGGGCAGATTTAACCACCCTTAACTTAAGCAACGAAACTATGTTTTTGAACACCCATCTAACTTATTTCTAAAATATCATACAGATTTAAAGCAATGTTGCAAAAGGAGCAAGTCTAAAGTAAGAAGTTAGATGCTTTGTTTAGTGAGGATCTATAATAAGTTTAAGTAATTACTTACCTTTTAATTTTGCTTTAGTAAAGTTGAAAGTTTACAACAATATAAAACTTGAAGTTTCCTCTTTAATAGTGTGGAGCAAGGAAATTTTTAGATTTAATGAGTCAATGAGACCATGTATTCTTAAGTATTTATGTTACTGCTGGGACAGCTGTGCAAGAATTGCAGTGTATATGCTACTATTATTTGCTTCTCTCAGTATATTTTCATATCCCCTGCACAAACATCATCCATGCAATTCAGCCCTTAAAATTTAGAAATGATGTCTTTATGAAAGAATGGTGTAATACCTCCATTAGAGAAATCTCTTATTAAACCTCTGATCTTAACTACTTGATAATAGGGGTACAGGATGCAAGTTATAATGACAAAATTGGCTAGCTAGTATAATGTAGGTGTAGAGTGTTACAGGAATTGTACAGAAGGGAGTTTGTTGCTGCCATTTAAAAAATATTTTATATTGCTAGTAAATATCTCTGTTTTATTCTGCTGGGTTGATATAGAGTCCTCTTGTCATTAGCAGCTATTTCTTGTCAATATATTGGTTTATGAGTTTTCAATAATAAAGTTCTTTCCCATTGTTGTTGACTGAGAGTTGCTGTTTGAATGTTAAGTAAAAATTCATTTACTCTCACAACAAGATAGTAATATCTGAAAAGATCGTTATCCCTGAGGGTATAAACTATCTGCTAACCTCTCCATGCAATAATACCTATCTGGAGTCTATAGTTGAAAAGAAAAAGCCAAACTAAACCATGCAAGCATGATGCTGCAGTTTTGTTCTTGTGTAATGTCTCCTATTGTCTTCCTGGTATGCATTTTCTGTCATTTTCATCATTCTCCTGATAAAATTATAAATGCTATTACACAGTAAACATTAGAAATTTTATTCCAAATAAAATTAGCTGAAAAGAGATTAGTTTCTTTATTTAAACAAAAGAAATATTGCTCCTACCTTATTTGCTTCTGGAAATTGAAAAGTGGAGATGGAATAGGGGATACAAAAAAGACTGGAAATTTGCCCTTGAGTTTCAACCCATTTGGGGTAGAAAATAAACTTTTATTTTTAAATTAAAATTTTCTTAAATAATATTCTTCGAATTGTGGACTTGTAGCATTAGCAACTCATTGGCCAGCATTGTATTTTAATGATAGTTTTGCTCATGAGAAGTGCAAGACATTATTCCATCAATAAAATCAGAATTACTGCCATATATAAATGACAGTCTGAATCCATGTGTATCAAAGAAGTCCATGGCATGAGAAGAAAAAGGGAAAAAAAAAATTGGTCTAAAATTGTAGCTGATGAAAGACACCCTAAATAACATTTAGGAATTGCTCTGGCCAGAGATTCCTTTGGTATATAGGTAATTTCAGATGCTTACCTTTAGATTGAAAATATTAGTAGTGGTTAGACTTCTCAGAAGTCAACACTAGATACTTCAATAATCCTCACAGATGTTCATACTTTAAATAGGAGAGGTACTGTCATTCCTACAAAATAAACACATAGTAGGAGGGAAAGGAAAAAATTCCTCCAAGATGTTAAAGAGTAAACACAGGCTCTTGCAGTAAAGTACATGGAAAATTACAGTGAGAAATGAAAAAGTTGTGGAAAAAAGTCAGATTGTAAATTATAAAGAAAAGGGGAGTCGATAAATCTCATTTAACCCTGAGGATAACTGTCCTAATTGATAGTTAGGAATGTAAAGCTGCCATAGGAGATGAACTACTCAAAGAGAGGGGAAACGGGGGAACATGAGACTAAAAACTAAGGCAGGAATTCAAGTCAAAAAACATCTCTAAAATTTGTTATAGGGATATGGGCTCTAGAAAAACCTCTGTAGTTAAACAGAGGACATTAAGTTCAATGATCAAACTGGAAGCCATAAAAAGCAAACCTGAAATCAAAAGCAAACATCCGTTCAACTATCTTAATGGCAAAGGAGACATAGCAAATTTCTCATTACCTCACATCTTTACATCATGACATAACGTGCTCGTTTGTTCCAAGTTTCTGGACTGTGGGTGCTGACCCCACCTCTTTCCCCTGAGTCAGGGAATGCAATCAGGGAGTTGTGAAGCATTGAAGATTTACTGTGCTCTTCCCTACTCCTTGCACACCCTTAGTCTTCAAGGTCAAGTAACTTCCATACACCTCTTAAAGCTTTCCCAGATTATATAGATTTACTGTCCCCAATAATTCTTACACTATTCTGTAATAAATTGTGAAAATCTGACTTAAACGAGAAACTTCAACCTAAGAAACTCTAAAAGGGCTCATCTAGTTCTGGTCACTGTATTTAGTGATGGAACAGGGAAACAAACACATCATTATACAGACTAGCTGATAAAATTCTGTGTTGCTACTGGCTGTGACTGTATGTTTGAAGTAACTATTTGTAGTGAAAAGGAAGCTTGGAAATTTTCATGAGGAATAAAACCTTATGTTCCGTTAGGAACAAATTTTGTACTTGGCTGTTTTGGTAGCATGTTATTACTTCTACCCTGGACAATTTTTGTGGGTACTGACTGTTTTTGCTGCTTCTGTCTTCATTTCTGCTTTGACCGTAAGTTATGTTTCAAGTGATGTTTGGATTACTTTTGTGTTAAGATACTGACTGACACTGAAGTCACACTGTAGACACCATTTGTTACAGATTCAAATAGTTTATTTTAAAAAATCTCATAACTAAATTCACCGATGTAATAAATGTGCATGATAAAATCTTAAAATTAACTAGCACATAGAGCAGCTATATGTAACAGGATTTACAAAGTTTAAATATTGTATCTTAATCCAGACAGTAAAAACTTATAATTACATTGTGTATCCTGGGAGCTTGTTTATTACAAGTTCACTGATGTCTTTGTACTGATTAGGACCATGTAGTTTTTCCAGAAAATCATCTTCTTTGTCTGACATACTGTTTTCCAGGACACTAAGTTCAAGATCAGACATGTCAGACGGCAAGTAAGAGCTAACTTGAGTCACTGACTGCTTTTCTCCTGCAGAGATCTGCCCCTTTCCTATATCCTGATCAGTATCAGAGTTAACTTGTTTGCTTCTCAGTGTAGACATTTCTTTAATATGTCGATCATGCCTGTTCTCTTCCTTACTCATCTGTTGGGCTTTCTGCTCTTCATCTAATAATGATGCCTCCATCTCAGCAAGGTTAAGTGAATCAGCAGATTCAGCACTAGTTCCCTTGCTGGTTTTAAAGTCATAGTTTCTCCTCAAAGACTGGACTGGAGATGAAGCTGAAGGAACTGGCACAAGATCTGAAGTACTTTGAGCTCTTTGACTTGTCTTTGAAATTCTGGACCTGCTGGATTCTGGCTCTGTATCTGACCTATCTTGCTTTGTGCTTTCAAGCCACAGAGGTTCAGGACTGCTGTCAAGAACTTTCGAGTCTCTGTCTGTACACTCAGCATTGGTGAAATCTTCTGAATAAACTGTGTTCTCTGGACTAGCAACGAAGTCATCCGAGTATATGAATTCAGAGTTGTTTTCAACACTCCTGCTAGGGCTCAGTTTATGACCACTTACAACAGACACATCATCATGCTCCATGGTTTTATGATGGATTAAGTGTATTGCATCACCCTTACTTCCTTTTGCATTAGCATCTGATCGGAGTTGAGCTTTTGCATACTTTTCCTCATGAGCAGATTTTAACGCAGTTTCCTCCAGTAAGGCTGTAGTTGCTTTGTATGGACGTTCCTTGCTTGCAATTGAATCGTTCCTGGATAGACATGCAATAGCCTGTTTCTGCAGGCCAGGGGACACATCTCCTGTCCCAGAAATGGACTCTGAAAGAGCAGTGTTTTCTAATGAAGTCTGAACAATTTTATCCAACTGATTATTCCGCTTTGAACTGCCTCCCGTGCTACAGTGCCTGCAAGACACCTGCTGTTCTTCAGCATTTCTGACCAGCTTTCTCTTGGGTAAGGGGCTTCTCTCCTTCAGCATCCCTATTTGCTTTTTCCTGTACTGCTCCCTCCTTTCATGAATTACCAGCTTATCAGGGTTGGTCTGCTGCAGCCGTAGCCTCAGTGTATTTGTCAGCCCATACAACAGTTTCTTTTTGGGAGGTCTGTTCTCCTTAGCTTTGCAGTTCCTTTCAGAGGCTGGCTGTCCCTGGGGCACAGCTTTCTTGGGTCTTCTCCCAGCCCCAGAAGACCCTGGTGAGGTGGCCGCTTGTATGAATTGAGGGCTCGTGGCTTCACTGCTCCTGCCAGGACCCACAGGTGTCTCCGCAGGCCTGAGGGCAGCGGAGCAATTGAGGGACTGTGAGGCCGTGTCCCCACTCGCCGGGGCCTGGTAGAGCCAGGCAAGATGGGGGTGGACAGCAGCAGCAGGCACAGCGCTGCGGGTGAGCACCGACAGCTCCGCCAGCAAGGCACTGAGTAGCGGCAGCTGCACCAGGGTGTCGTGGGGCTGTCGAGGGCTGGCGGGGTGCAGCAGCGAGGGCCCAGCACTGGGAGGTGGTGGGCTGTGACCCTTGTCCTTCTCCTGCAGTCTCTGGGGCTCGACATACTCCCACTGCCCCACTGTTGCTGGCGGCCGCTGGGGCTCAGCCGGCTCACGGCTGTAATAGAGCAGCGGAGGGCAAAAGACGTTGCCTTCCAGCTCCTCACCCTCCTCCTCCTCCTCCTCTTCCTTCTTCTCCTCCTTCTCCTCCTCCTCCTCGTCTCGCGG